>BTPG01000007.1:70366409-70428909 GCA_036245525.1 Semisulcospira habei
GCCTTGCTGTCCCACAGAGAGAGTATGTCGTCTGTCAGAGATCGCCGGACAGAGACGCCCAAGTGTTTTAAGGTGGGACCCAAGGTGGTCCCGGACCTGTAAAGCACAAGATACCTTGTTCTGGGCTCTGGTCAGCAGGAGAGGTAGCTGACAACCTCTACTGCATGGCTAAACCAATGATTCTTCCACCGGCCCGAGACCCGGCCTCAAGAGTGACCCGCTCCACTGTCCTTCCGCAGGCCAGAGTGGACAAACAGCAGGTGGCCAGAGCATCAAGGTGGGGCCCATGTCAACGGCAGTGACCTAGGCGCCCCGGCCCAGTAAGCTTGTAGTCACTGACTGCGGAGGGCTGGCGTCGGCTACCGTACCTACGATGCTTCCAGTCCCGGGCCAGACGACAAGTCGTAAACGGACATGCAGAAGTGACTGCTCGGCTTCTCAGGCGCTGGACAGTGTCTAGTGTCTGTGAGAGCATGTGGGCGCGGTAGCAAACACGTATGAGTATGTACGTTTATCGTGGTGCGCGACACAGGGGTTAAAAGGTTGCTTTCCCAGCGGCTCAGCGGTTCGCCAGGCCGCTGGGGCGCGACACCTCTTATCCTTCCAAGGTTAGGTTCCTGGAACCTCTAATCCGATTTCTTTGCTTTGGGCAATAGAGATGAGAAAACAGAGGGGTATTCTGTCTCCCATATTTTAATCTAATTCAATAACTTGATTATCCCTTAAGGGCTATTACAATCAAATTGTGCTCATGCATTAAGCATTGATTAATTTAATTTTTCTTATTATTAGGTTGGGCGCCCTCGCCCGGGCTGCTCACCAGTTTTTTATGGCTTGTGGCGACCGCAAGGGCTACAGGACCACTGCACTTCGCACTGCAGGATCCCGGCTCGGTGATGTTGGGCCACGCCTCGCGCCGACCATGCAGACGAGAGCCGCTCTAGATGCAGTGCAGAAGAGACGACCTCACGATGGGATCCGGGTTCCGGCGTTCGCTCATGATCTTCAGTTCCCCTTCGGAAGCAGGGACTCGCCTCACAGAAGCCAGGGGTACGAGAGGAACAGGAGACGCCGTCCCAGTTCCATGGCTCGCTACGCAAGGGAAAGACGGGCTAAAGAGTTTTCGCCACCGTTCGGGGGAGCGGCCCCCTGAGACTACGTTGTTCCTTCCAAGTGCGGGGTCCGCCTTCGTTGGATCGCCGCCGGCCGGAGTTCCCCGGACTTCGGAGGGGTTGGACATCCCTTCGCCTGCGGGCGGAACATACGGTTCCCGCTGGACGCCAGAGGACGTCATTCGCCGTGGCTGGACGAGGTTAGCTTCTCTACGTCGCTACGCTCGCGGTTCCGAGAGGTCTTGCGTTTGCCGTCTACTGCGAAGATTTACAGGAGAGTCTACTCGAGCCGGGGACTACGCAGGTCCCCTCATCGCGTCCAAGCATTCAAGTCCCTGCCCCTTCTGGTCGGCTTCTGTCTCCGCTTCAGGGCGCCGGGGGAGGCGCTGGTGGCTTCAGCTGGATCCTACTTCTTCCGCTGCCAACGGTTGCTGCGTCCGTCCTGATCGATTACGCGCGGCTGAGTGGGGAGTCGGCCACGCAGGGCACCGCGCAGTGGAGAACTTCTTGGCCCCCTGGGCAGACCGACAAGGAGGCTTGCAAGGCCTGTCACTCAGCTGATTCACGCTGCGGGCGCCGCCGGATGTAGCAGCCTTCTTAAAACACTGTGGACCGTCAGACAGGATTGGCAGGGACCACTCTTCCGCGGAGGCGCGGTTCGTCCGATGCACCGGATTGGGCGACTTACATCCGAGAGACGGAGGCGGCGACGGGACGCCAACGGCACTCTCCTGTGAACGTCAGGGACAGCATACTCCAGGCGCGCGAGGGATAGAGGTCAGCGCGGGTGGCGGACTGGTCCGACAGACTTCACTGCGGACGACGTCTTCTTCGGGGGTATGCACACAGTTCAGATTAGCTCCGCCTGAGATGACTTGCGGCTAGTCGCTTCATTTCCCCGACGGGGTGCTACTCTTCGCTTGGGCCTGGCCGTAGTCAGCGGTGACCAGGCACGCTTGTCGCCTCCTTAGACGACAGCGTCGGGACCTAGCGGAAGCGTTCGCTTCCCTGGGTGGCGGCAACTTGGAGTTCCGGCAGGCTGCAGCGCCGGACCGGAGCGGATGGACTTACCCTCGGTAGCGCCTTCAGGGAGTTACCCATTCGGCGCTGTGGATCCTGCGGCCGGGGGCGCAAGTACAGGGAGTTAGACGGGACAACTTGGCAGGAATTAGTTCCTGAGAGGTCGTTGCGCTCGGGCCTGTGGCAGTAGGGTCGACGCAGCTCTTACACTAGACGGTAGATTGGAGCACGATCTTCGTCCTTCGACTCGACACAAGTGCCTCGTCATCTCGGCAGATACCAGACAAAGACCTGAGAGCAGCGGTGCGTCTCCAGGACCTGGGACAACTCGAGTTTCGAAGTCGTAACCAGTTGGCAAGCCGGGCGGTAGGCTGGGATCATGCCCACTTCGCCGTCGACTAGAGGGCCGACGCTACGGGACAGGTACTACGTGTTTTCTTCGCCGGGATTCCGTCGAGGATGGAGTGCGTGGTCGTCCTGTTCGAGTGGGACTCCCAGTAGACGGGAGCAGGGCAGTGTAGGAGGGACTCTCAGTCCCTTCTTCAGCTCTCTTAGGACGGATGACTTACTAGGGGATCACCGTTCAACCTGCCACCTCCTCTGCTTGGAGAAGGAGGGCGTAATTGGGAGAGGCTAGTGCGCTGGAGGCCTGCCGCGCGGGGAGGCGTCGCTGTGGCCAGATCTTCCAGCTCCACTGCTCGCCATCGAGATTGCATGCCGAATTGTACGCTTGGTTGTCCGCCATTACTTGTGTTGCAGCTTGGTGGATGTAGGTGCGCACCCGGAGATTGGGCAGCAAGCCCTCTTCCACAGAGGCTTCCTACGGCGGCCATAGGTGCTACCGAGACAACCCGCAGACCATCAACCAGTCGAGTTGCGAGGGTAGATGACGAGCGCTGTGTGACGGGAATGACAACCTTCTTCCTTCCGAACTGGACGAAGCCCCAGCTGGCAGGGTGCTTCCTCGGGGGTTTTCATCTCCTAAGGACGGCCCCCTTTCACCGTTCAGGACTATCTCACCATGATCGCCGACTCCTACAGGCGATTTCGCTCATCAGACCCGGGTAGCGGCAAAACCTCACTTCAGAGGCTCCCTTCGCTTGGAATGCCCCGCTGTGCTGCGCAGGGACCAAGTTCTACCTTGGGGGCTTACGGGATCTCAACCTCGTCTGTTGCAACCCGGCACATGACGCGCCTGACAGATGTTTCAAGGAGGAGAGCTTCAGGGCAGTCCTTGACTCAACCTCCAGGCTCCGTACTATGCACGCTGTCCACACACCCGGGTGGCTGGCAGTGCCAGTCGACCGGTTCATGCTACAGCTACCTGACACATCTGCCTGGACGAGACGCGGCCTACATGACGGCGACAGTTGTTTCGCCCTGCGCGTGTTGGGTGCCACCCGGGAGAACAGACTTCAAAACCCGGTGACAGCCTTACCTCTTCCAGGGTCAGTATCCGTACGCGCTGTCGTCACACACACACACAGATGGCTGGCTGTTACGGACGGAAGGCGCCGTGCAACTACTACGGTACCAGCCTTCAGGGCCAAGTCGTGGTCGCCTTGGCTGCCCTACAGTCTATGTCTGTCTGCCCGTACGAGTGTCAGATTCCACTCAGTAGCCCAGACAATAGGAACCGGTGAGAGTCTTCCGTGTGTACCTGCGCCGGACCAAGCTGGCGCAGGGGGACGCACACACCTGTTTTCTCCCTCTGTCCATAGGTAGACGTGGTATCTCAGCCAGACCTGCTCCTCCTGGTTCCGGGGAGTTATCCGCCCGGCCTGCCAGGACGTTGACCTGTTGATGCCACATGTTGCACAACGCGGCGCACGAGGTCAGAGCCATGGCCGCAAGTTCCGCTGCGACAGCACCGGTGCAGTCAAAGTCTTGTGGCGGCTATGAGATGGCGAGCGGAGTCCACTTTCGCCCGCTGCTACCTGAGGGACCTCTCCTCCCAGCGACAGATCCTCTCGCTGGTGGGAGACACCGCAGCAGCGCAACACTCCCTCCCGGCGCCCTAGGCGCCGCAGGTATCTTAGCTAAAATTATCGGGAGTGTGCTGCAGGAGGGCGAGTTTGTGGGCAATGGGGTTGGCAGTAGGGGCGCTATAGCGGCACCCACCTCCTCTTTGTGATTCTTCCTAAGTGTAATACCATCGGTAACGTGTTTTGAGAAAACAAATGAATTTTTCAATTAAAATGCATTTTTTTGAAAAATACTTACCGATGGTATTACTCGAAGGTCCCTCCCTCCGGCCCCGCTTGCCGCAGTTCGCTAAGAACTAAACTGGGGTATGCTGGGTAATCTTGTACCGGATGTGAGTAAGGGGAGGCTATTCGGGTTTGGCATGGTCTATGGCGCCCCACTCCTGCCAACACCCCCTTATACGGACACAACCAAAATTTGGCTAAAATTAGGCCAGCTAAGAGCCATTTCCTAAGTGTAATACCATCGGTAAGTATTTTTCAAAAAAATGCATTTTAATTGAAAAATTCATTTTTTGTTGGTTGGGTGATGAGAGGGCAGAGTGTGGGGAATGGGATGGAGTTTCAATGATTTGCTGTTCACATATATATGTGCCATGCTGTCATATGCTTCCTGACTTGTGCAGGTATTGATGAACCAGTAAGCAACATGCCCATGTCTCCTGCTGACCTGCACGGCATGTGGTATCCGACAGTCCGACGAACACTGGTCACTCTATCCAAACTCTATCGCTGTATTGATGTAAGTGTCATATTTACCACTGATAATGCTATTATGCTTGGATAGCACTATTTGTGAAGAACTATTAACCATAAAAACCTGATACGATGCAACATGATGTAGATCGAACCAGATATTTAAAGCGTGTTGGAGGAATAGTTGGGCGCCTAAAGGCACCAAGCTTTTCGGAAACGTCAAGGTATGAAATGTTAGGGTTAATTTGTCTTCAGAAATGTGATTTTCTCACAGGTGATATCTTTAAAATTTGATATTTTTGTCTCTGGGTTTAATGAGCTAAATATGGAATCCATTTAGTGGTATGATAGTTAACAAATGGTAAACGGACAGCAAGAAAGAGCTAATCGCGTCGCAAGCAATTTCTTCGTTGTCGCTCTGTGTTTGGAGGGGAGTCAGTATTTTGGAGTCAGCTAGCTGTGTGCAGGCCATACTATACCTGATGTTTGGGGGCTTTTTACTCAGGCCTTTTGCTTGATAGATGTGTACTTCAGTTTTCTGCCTGTGATATTGCAGAAGACAACATTCCAAGGATTGTCCCAAGAAGCTTTGCAGGCCTGTGTGGAGTCGCTGAAAAATGCACGCGATGGAATCAACAAACGCAAGGTATGGACTGAGTATTGCTCCTGTGTATATTTCTTCTTCAGTCCATGATCAGGCCCTATAATCAGATAATAACAGATTTTCTTTACACCCTGCAGCCTTGTATATAACGTGTATTGACATAACCTCAGTGACTGGTATCACATGGTTTTAGGCTCATGTGCGAAGCAAAAGTGTTCTGGGCCAGTGGTCGTTCGTCTGTTGTCCATCATCTGTTGTCCGTCCACCGTCGTCCGTAATGGTGTGTGCGTACGTGAGTGTGAGCTTTTGATAAGTCACTTTAGTTTTTGTAACATTTATTGTAGTGTTTTCTTTCTTGTACTTTTTGTTCTGTGATTTTTTATCTTGTAAAGTGCTAGATCACCATTATTATTATACTAATTTAGTCGACTCATCGCAAAGGTCAAAGGTCATGGGGGTTTCATATATTTGTGAAAACTGATTACATTTTGAGAAAACATGGATTCTTATTGTCACATTTGTGGATCGGTCATACAGGTGAGCCAAAAGGCTTTGACTTCCTTGTTTGTGTTAGTATTAACCCCAGAACAGCCAGGGCAAGGTGAACACTACCCAGCTGCAAGAGACATAAACCCTCATGAATCCCCACAGTTGTGGGGGCTCATGAGGGTTTATGTCTCTTGGTTTTTTTTTTCTTCTCATTTACATCTGTGTTCTTCATGTGAATGTTAGTATACAGTCGCTTCAGAAGTGCAATTCACAATCACCAGCAACTAAGGGGTTAAATGCTCACACATGCAGACACAAACAATCTATCCATCAGTTGGATGAGTCAGATGAATCACACAACAAGAGGCAAAGATCCTCATAAGCCCCTGCAGGTGAATCTGTGGCCCTTGCAGAACAGCCAACAAACCAACCAACCAAACAGACCTTAAGTAGTTCTAATGATCTGAAATGGTTAAAACGTTCTTAAATGGTTTAAATGTGTACTAAACAGGGGCCTTTGGATGGACAGCTGTTCATTATCAAACATTTGCTGATCCTCCGCGAGCAGATCGCACCATTCCAGGCAGATTTCTCCATCCGAGAAACCCACCTTGACTTCAGTAAAATAAAAGGTGAGTATTGGTCGACTGAAGATATGTTTATCGTAGTACCTTACATTTATTCTAAGCAGATGTCTTGCTTTGTTGCCATCTTTTCTTCAGATAAAGTCCGCTTGCAGGCAGATGTTAATGCAGTTATCTCAATCAAGGCGCACCACATCAGTAGCTGTGAAGTGTCATACAGCTTTGCCAGCGGTGGCAAAGCTGTATGACACTTTCGCAGCTACTCTACGAAGCTGTACGACACTTCCGCAGCAATTGATGTGGGGAGCCTTGAGTGAGTTTAAATTTGCAATACTAGGAAATACCCAAGTAAGAAGGAAAGGCGCTTAGAAAGAACAAGCACAACACAGTTAAAAATGCTGTCCTCTCCCTTTCTAAGCATGTTTCTTTCTTTTTGGCGGCATTTCTTTGCATTTGACATTCTTGGCAGTCATCATCTTGGTCTGGATGTTGCTATGCTAGGAGTAAGAATACATTGTAGTGCTTTGCTTTTATATTTTTGTTATTTGAAATTGATTGTGATCAAATTTTATTCTACACCTCTAGTTATATGCCTGTTATCCCATATAAATTGTTGTAACATTAATACGAAGCATGGTTCAGCCTACTGCATTTTAATAATAGATTTTTCAATGCGTTTTGTCTGACTAACATTTTTCAAGCAGTCTGTCACTGTGCCAGTTCTTGCCACTGGGATATACATGCTTGAATGAAGCATGCTTGTAGTGGTAGTATTAGAAAATGACATAATATAAAAGTCAGTAACTGCATGCTTGTCTGTGATTTCAGACCTTGAGGCCTAGAGCCAAAAGGTCTAAAATCGCAAAACCAGCATTGAAATTTGGAATGTGTGTGTAGTGTCTGATTTTTAGCTAGAATGAGTGATTACATGGAATGCTATTTTGTAGCTACATCCTGCATGATTTCTGCTGACAACACTGATATCTGATTGCATGCTAGAATGTGATTTTGCAACTTGTATCTACGCTGGTTGTCTCCCTCAATTGGTTACCACTGGTTCTAGTGGTAGCCAATTGAGGGAGACAACCAGTGCACCTTCCAAGTTCAGAATCACAGTGCCAGCATGCACACATGGGCTCAGTGGTCTTTGATATGCATGACATAGATCTGTGTTTTTGTATGTTAAGCCAGCATTCAACCATGCAATAGGTGAATATGGCATTTCCCTGGAAAATGTTGGGCAGTGCTATGGTCCCCTATATGCGGTAGACAGCAGTCTTTGGAAAACGCAATGGCCACTTCATACATGACACATGGCAGCCCTTGATTAAGAAAATTCCTCCCCAATGTGTGGTAGACAGCGGGCTTTGGAAAACACTATGGTCGCCTAATACACGACAGATGGCAGCCCTTGACTAAAAAAATCCCTCCCCAATATGTGCTAGTCGGCGGGCTTTGGGAAACTGCGATGTCACCTCTTGCACTCAGTAGAACGTTAGCATTTGTTTTTTCAAAATACATTACCGATGGCATTACTATATGGAATACACTCTATAGCCTAACAATTTCAGCCCAAAGTTGTGTCCCCTACACAACTGGGGAAGAGACACCGGGGATCCATGCATAGGAGCCCCGGGTGGCCTCCCCTTACCACCCTATTCGGTCGCGTGTAGGGCGAAAGCCCGCCAGTTTCATTCTTAGCTCGACCATGGACGATCGGGTGTTAGCCTTGCTCTGTGTTACGACCGGTTTCTTCATACTTGTTCTTGGATTTTCTACGAACTTTCCTTGGCTTTGCCTCGGGTATTCTACTGTTTAGTGCTGACAGTGCTTCGTTGGTGTGGTCCTACACCTTCAGCGGACTCCTGCTTTTTGGACTTGGCACCTTCCGGCTCTTCTGCCCGGTGTTTGACCTTCTGTGTACCCTTACGTTGGCAGCTGCGCCCCAGATGCTGACCATACGTCCGCTCAGAGGGATGGACCTATCCCGCGGGTCGCATCAACAGGACCCGGTCCGGGCACTGAAGATCTACCTGCGTTGCTCAAAGCCGCGCCGTCTAGGGCGTACCTGCCTCTTCCTACCACTTTCACCAGGCAGGCTGGATATCTCGGCCCAGACAGTTTCATCCTGGCTACGGTGGGTGATTTGTTCGGCCTACCAAGACCTCTCCCCGGACAGGGATAGACGGTTACAGATCCGGGCGCATAAAGTCCGAGCAGTGGCCACCAGCGTGGCCTTTGACCGCAACTGCTCGGTTAAAGACATTGTGACGGCGGTAGGCCGGTGTGCCGACTCCACCTTCGCCCGCTTCTACTTCCATGACCTATCCAGCCAGCGTGACTCCCTGGCCATGGTGGGCGACATCCCTGCGGCCCAGCACTCTCTCCGTGCGCCCCAGGCGCCATAGGCACGTCTTAACTGAAATCGTCAGGAGTGCTCCCTTGTGGGACGGCGGAGGGTGTTAGAGTACAGGGGGTTGGGTTTCGGCACCCTCCTCCTCTTCGCTATTCTTCCATAGTAATGCCATCGGTAATGTATTTTGAAAAACAAATGAATTTTTTTTCTAATATGTATTTTCTTTCCTCAAAACACATTACCGATGATATTACTATTAGGAAATGTGTCTAAGCTAGACTAATTTTAGCCAAAAATTGTTGTGTACATGGTAGGGGAGGTAACAAGGGGCGCTATAGCCTAGGCCGTGACCTGAGTAGCCTCCCCTTCATCCCATCCAGGGCACGCACCCACTGGATGCTTACCAGTCTGTTTGTTTCTTCAAAAACATTACCGATGACATGACTGAATGGAAGTGTCTACTACTTACTCATTCTAGCCTAAGAGCCAGTTGTGTTAAGACACAACCCGGGAGGCACTCGGGGAACCCCGAGGGGACCAAGAGTTGTCTCCCTATACCCACCACCCGGAAGTCGGGTACCCATAATCCCTCAGTCTAGTCTACTTAGGCGCACGATTCGGTCGTCTTGCGCTCGGCTCTAGCCTACGGACTTGGTTTTTCGACCGTTTCTCGGGTTGGACTTGCTGTTGGAATGAAGAGCGGGAGATAGGATCGTTTCGTCGGCCCTGCCTGTGCTGCTGCGTGGTTTCTCGTCCCCACTGCTTAGCGCCTGCGCTTCGGCCTCTGGTGAGCTGTCCGGTGATCTTCGCCGGTCGTGCCAGGCGGGTTTTGGACGTCTCCCCCCCGTTCCCCTTCGGCGGAGAGGTAAGGTAGCGGGATTGACCTTCGGCCGGTTCCCGGGCGGGGCACTGGTTTGTGCAGGTACGAAGTTTTTCGTCTTCTTCTCACTGTAATTGCGCGCCCACTCACCTTCGGTGAATCGTAGCGAAGTTTCCTACGCTTTTGTACCTTGGGTGTGGAGAATTCTTTTACTCCATGGCCTGATTAGCTGAGTGGCACACCTTGAGTCACGCCTGGTCATCGCGTGGTTTGTTCGGGACCAGCGCCTGTTCTGTTTTCGCTCACGGGTGATGGATTTAAGCGCACACTCGCATACGCAGGCATACGCTGTAGACAAGTGCTCACGTACCTTAGAGAGTGGATATGCATTCCGGCGGGCAGCTGGGGGGTTTACGCTCCTTGGCTGGGCGGGCCCCTCGTGGCATGTCCACATAAAGTGGTGATTTACTGCCCCAGATGTTTTTCTTGTCTTGGTTGTCAATGCGTATTGAGTTGTACAGCATGCGGCCGGTGTTGGTTTTTTTTTTTTCCACACACGGTCACCCTTAGTAATAATGTTTGGGGGCCTGACTCCTTTTGTGACAGGGGTTGGTACATATGTTGTTGCTCACCTTAGCACTTGAAGGTGGTGAATCTACCTCGTTACTGCACTGCTAGATTACAGACGTGCAGTTTGGTACCTCGCTTCCGTCATGACGTATTCGTCTTTTGTGTACATATGTTGTTCCCTCGCCTTAGCGCTTGGCGGCAGTGGGCCTGCTTGCTTACTGCACGGCTAGTTGTAGGCATGCAGTTTGCAGAACTGTTTTCCATACACGTTTGGCGTATTAAAGTGCACAATTTTGCTTTGGGGTACACTTACATGTACACGTTTTTACACAGAAATACACATTTTGGAGAAGCTGACAACTCACTGGCTTGTGAATAAATACACATGTGAGGTCCAAAGTACACAATTAGTCAGTTGAAAGTACACTGACTGCACCCAGGGGGTAAACAGGTCTGAGTTTGGTACCTCGCTTCTGTCATGACATGTTTGACTTTTGCTACATATGTTGGTTGCTCACCTTAGTGCTTGATGGCAGTGAGTCTACCTTCTTGCTGCACTGCTGGCGTGCAGGCTTGACAGTCTGTTACCCCGCTTTGGTGCTTGTGTGTTTTGTTGTTACGAAGGCTACCTTTCGTGGCTTAGTCCCACAGGACTCGCCCGCAGGCCTTCGGGTGTTATCTGTTGCAGAGATGTGCTACCCATTCACACAGATGACAGTGGCTAGTTCAGCCCCCAGGAGTCTTCACCACTGCACCGGATGCCCCGCCGACCATGCTTGCCTTGCAAGCGATAGGCACCGGTTTAGGCGCCTTCCGGACACTGCGGGTTTCCGCACGACAACGGACTGACCTGGGGGAGAAGCCACACCGGATGTCGACTAGTGCGCGAGCGTGGATCGTGGAGGCCGCTGCCAGGGGGAGCGCACGTGAACAGCCTCTGGCAAGGCCCGCTCGGTAAGACAATTACGCACACGTCCGACGGCTTAGGACATTGCAGTACACTACCACCTGGAGAGGACAAGCAGCTTCTCGGCTGTAAGCCCCAGCCCGGCTGCTACTGGTAGGTGTGTTCTTCATGTCCAGGCAGCGCCCATTGGGACTAGGCCTGTCTTCCGACACGGGAGGTGCCTCCTACCACATTGGGGTTGTGCCACCTGGCCTCAGCAGCGCGGATGGCAGCTTTGAGCGTCTGCAGGCGGGAGCGACCTATGCTGTTGGTGCTTTAAGGATCCCGTTCCGCCCCGTTGAAGAGGGGCATGCCGATGTACTTCACGCAAGGCAGATATTCCGGTGGCCGTCCGACATCCACTAGGTCGGGTTTCCTATGCGCAGGATGTGGATACGCCCTCCAACGTATCCTTGGCACCGGTCGCTTGAGACCAGGACGTCCCTGTGGGAAGCCCCACACCGGATTCAGTGGACTAGTGCACGAAGTGGGCCTGGATCGATGAGGCCACTTCCAGGAGGGAGCGCGCCCGGACTAAGCCTTCCAAGAAGCCATGTCCACTATCGGTCCCACTTGTCTCCAAGAAGCCCGCGGGATCCCGCTGGGGGTCCCCCTTACCGGCAAGAAAGCCCGCCTCCCTCGGAGCCCGGCTCAGAGACATTCACGTGCACGTCCAGGGTCTCTAGTAAGGATGCTCATCTCCAAGGAAGCGGAGACTACGATCGACACAGTTCCAGGCCACCTCGTGTTTTGTGTGTTGCCTTGGCCTACTGGTGACCTGCAGACAATGCGGAGGCTTCCAGTGGCCGTCGGATATCCATACAGTCTGTCTCCTGTGCGCTGGGTGTGCTTCCGACCACACTTGTAACGTCTGTGCTACCTGGCCGGAGCTGCGATGGTCTTATCTCTGGAACTTTTAGAGGAGGGAGCCTCCTACCCTCTCGGGTACTTTGAAGATTGCCGAGACGCCTTCCGCTGTGCCCCCGACACCGGACGTGCGAGACCAACTGGATCTGACACAGAGTTGCCACTGAGTAATCGAGGGATTAGTACACAGAGTGGGAGTTCGACCGTCAAGACCGCCTCCGTTAGAGAGCGTGCCCGGACACAGCTGGTGGAAAGAACCCGCCTCTCCCAAGAGCCTGGTTTGGTGGGACGCTCGTGGCGTCCCTCCTCCACCGTCGTTCCCCACTCGTCTCTGAAGAAGCCGCCGGGATTCCGCTGGGGGTCCCCTGGCCGGCAAGAAACCCGCCTCTCCCAAGAGCCTGGTTCACAGAGACATACACGCACTCGTCCGGAACCTCCTGGTTGTGAAGAGCGTAGTAGACACAGGGATGCTACTCGACGTTATCGCTCTCCCTCGCAAGATCATAGGAGGACCTTCCCGCGCGGGTGCTTGGAGTTTCCCGAGACGCCTTCCGCTGTGCCCCTGGCACCGGACGCGCGAGACCAACTTGATCCGACACAGAAGACTCCACTGAGTATTCAACGGATTAGTGCACAGAAACCCGCCTCTCCCAAGAGCCTGGTTCGTTCCCCACTCGTCTCTGGCCGCAGGGACCCCCTTGCCGGCAAGCAACCCGCCTCTCCCAAGAGCCTGGTTCACAGAGACTTACACGCACTCGTCCGGAGCCTCCTGTTCGCGAAGATCGTAGGCGCTGGGATTCTACTCACCGTTATCGCTCTGCTTCGCAA
Organism: Semisulcospira habei; assembly: GCA_036245525.1. Taxonomy (NCBI): domain Eukaryota; kingdom Metazoa; phylum Mollusca; class Gastropoda; family Semisulcospiridae; genus Semisulcospira; species Semisulcospira habei. The sequence goes on from BTPG01000007.1 coordinate 70,379,287, forward strand.
GATCGTAGGAGGACCTTCTCCTCTCATCGTTCGACGGATCAGGACTCCCTCGACTCAGACGGGTTTCGCCTTCTTCGCGTTCCTCATCTCGTTCGGACTCCCGTTCGTCCCGTTCCTCGTCCCATCGACCGGCCACTTCCTCTTCCCTCGTCCTCTCCGTTCCTCCTCGTCGCAGCCGGTCTCCTCGTCGGGACCCGCCTTCGGCAAACGGGAGACCCTCGCCGCGTCGCTCCGTCTTCGCTCTCCCCTTCGGAGGGAGTCTTTGACCTCTGCGGTTCGCCGTCAGCGGGTTTCCCTCCCTCGGAGCCCTCCTCGGTCGCCGGTTCCAGACAGCGGGACTTTGACACCCTGAGTTTGACGGCTGACGACCCCTCGGTCTGGTTGCTCGGACGTCTCAGCCGTTCTCCTCTTCCTCTTCTTCGGCTTCCAGTGCTGCGGTTCCATCAGACCTGTTCTTCTGCGCGGATGGACACTCGGCCGGCGCTGGACGGGACATCCAAGCTCTTCGCCGCCGCCCTGCTGCGGAAGTTGCCCGGCATCGCCACCTGACTCACCGGGGGTTCTCATCCATCGTGGACACTGGGGAACCAAGGCGCAGCCCCTTCTCCCTGACGTCTAACCATCTCGACGACTCTCGTTGGGCACCCGGGGGGTGCCGGACTTCGGACAGGTGGTACCGCTTGGCTGTGCTCGTGGTGTAGGACCTAGCCACTACACGGAGTCGGATCTACTCACCTTAGTCGTCTCTAAGCCCGGCTGCTCAAGCTTCCCTTCCTACTTCCGTGATTCTTCTCGAGGGCCAACCCTCCGACCTTCGGACTTCGCGGACAAGAGCGTGCTTAGCTTGGATCTGACGCGGTCTACTGGGCCTGCTTCTTCTGCTCGTGGGGGGAAGGATAGGTCACAGGAGCTTCTCTTCTTCGGCAACGCGACAGCGGAGGTGTACTTCCAGGATCAGGGCAGCTGGCGATCCTCCGACCAGGGCGTACCCCCTACCCTGGTGCTTGGGGAAAGAACTTCAACTCCCTCCGTGCGTGACGCTACCTGGACTGATGGTAGATCTGGGCCAGTCTTCCCCGGTGGGACCAGTGGCTACACACGGAATACACCAGGACACCTTCGGAGGATCGGCGCATGAGACCAGGATGATCCTGTGGAGGGTCTCCACTACGTTTTCAGTGGACTAGGGCACAGGATCGGGCTTTGACCGACGCCGCTACCCGGACGGAGCGAGCCCGGACACGGCTCGAGAAGCAGAGAACTCGCCTCACAGAGCCCAGTTCAGAGAGTCGCGCTAGGCGACGTCCCACGTCCATCTCGGTACCCACTCGTCTCCAAGTAAGCCGCCGGGATCCTGCTGGGGGTCCACTTGCCGGCAGAAACCTGCCTCTCCTCGGAGCCCGGGTCAGAGAGACTTAAACGCGCTCGTCCGGAGCCTCCTGTCGCCTCCCCTCGGGAGGAGTCCTCGCTTGCTACGTCTTGCCCTTGCAGCCATACGGCGCCTGAGGGATGTGGCCGTGGTGGATTGGTTAACGAGCTTCAGGAGCTACGACTCGCCCGGTCTGCCTACAGTTCGAGGGAACAATTATTTACAGCTCCTCTCGGACCATACCTTACCTGGACCGCCGCGCCTTGGTCCACAGGTTCACCTTGCGCCCGCTTGCGGTGCGCTATTCCACCAGGAGACCACGTAGCAGATCCCTGTACAAGCCTCACGGGTGCCTACGACATAGCCGTTCGCTACGGACGCGCTCGCCTCTTGCCGGTTCCGGCAGCACTGACGCTACATGCCGGACTTTCTTCCTGGCCACGCTCAGTCATACGTTCTGAATTACAGGACCCCTCCCTCAGGGAGGTTAGAGGCTACAGGCACGTTATCAAGGCACTTGCATGGCCTCGAACGTCACATTCGTCAGGGACTGTACTGTCTTACACTTCGTGGCTACTGGAGGCTGGCGGGCAGGAGTCCTTCGCCCGCCTCGATCGCAGAGTTCTGCCAGGCCAGCGAGACTCCTCGCTCTGGTGGAGGCCTTTTTGCGGGGGGCACAACTCCCTCCTGGCGCCTCAGCGCCGGAGATATTCACCTGCCTAGGGTCGTCGGGAGTTTGCGTTAGGGAGGACGGCCCTTGGGCCCTAAGGTGTGCTGGAGCGCGGCACCCACCTCCTCTTCGCAATTCTTCCATTCAGTCATGTCATCGGTAATGTTTTTGAAGAAACAAATTCATTTTTTCTTTAAAAGGTATTTTTTCGAAAAATACTTACCGATGACATGACTCAAACGACCCTCCCACCTGCCCCGCTTGCCGCTCGTGCGCCAAGTATCCTGACTGAGGGATTATGGGTGGTGGGTATAGGGAGACAACTCTTGGTCCCCTCGGGGTTCCCCGAGTGCCTCCCGGGTTGTGTCTTAACACAACTGGCTCTTAGGCTAGAATGAGTAAGTAGTAGACACTTCCATTCAGTCATGTCATCGGTAAGTATTTTTCGAAAAAATACCTTTTAAAGAAAAAATGAATTTCTTCGCTAGACAGTGGAAGGTTGTGTACATGGATAGCTCTCCTTCATAGTGAAGAAACTAGTGTTGGTGGCTTCGACTTTCCAAGTCGGAAGTGCTAGCAGCTGTGTGGGGACACTTGCTCTGTGGTTTTTTCTCGTCAGTTCTGCAGATTATTAGGCCTGATGAGCCTTGTAGTGACTTGGTGAGCTGTGCTCAAGTACCGCGGCATGTGGCTGTGTATGGTTGGACCGGTCGTCGTGTGTCCTGAACTTTCCGCTTTGGTGGTGCTAGCCCCTTGTGCTATGCTATGACGCTTTGCCTATGGATTCCTCATTGGCGTGCGTGTTGTACTTCACCGGACGAGCCTGTGGCGACATTGGGAACTAATACCACGGACTTGGACTAGCCGGTGGCGGACTGGGTTCTCCTCCGGCTGTCCTGGCTAGGCTTCGCCGGGGGACGGCGGTGGTTTTCACACCTTGTTGGTTTGCCGTATTTGCCTTTATGTCAAGGTAAAACCTTGGTTATTGCTCTCGGTCGGCACTCAGGGGATGGGGAAGAGCGTCAGGCGTTGGCATGCGCCATACGCTTGGCTTCGTTTCGTTTTATACGCGCTGATACTTGTTGCGGACCCGTAGGTTTCACGCTCTTTTGCTTTTTTGTGCACTATGTGTTGCAGTATGCAGTTCCGCACCTGCACGCGTTGTGGGCAGTTTCAGTGGCCGAGTGATTAGCATATCCTGCTCCGGCTGTGCTTCCACGCACCCATGCCTGGTCTGCGCCATCTGGCGGGAGGTGCTATGGTCCCAGGTATGGAGCTTCTATCGGCGTGAACGGCCGACTCCTGTATGAGACCGAGCTCCAGCATCGGTGACTGCCACAGACCCGACGAGTGGTATGTCACCGGTTGTGGAGCCTTGAGCAGCGCATTCTGATGCGGCAACAGACATCGACCCGAGAACGCACTCCAGCATCGGGGCCGGCCACAGACCCGACGAGTGGTCGGGCACTGGTTGTGGAGCCTCGAGCGACGCGGGATGGACTGACATGTGATCGGCCTCTACCATCCCGAGAACGCACTCCAGCATCGTTGACTGCCACAGACCCGACGAGTGGTAGGTCATCGGTTGTGGAGCCTCGAGCAGCACGGCATAGACTGATGCATGGATGGACAACATCAGCCCGAGAACGAACTTCAGCATTGGTGACTGCCATAGACCTGACAAGAGGTACTTCACCGGTTGTGGAGCCGCGAGTGTCTTGGGATGGACTGCACTGACACGTGAACAATCGCCACCATCCCGAGAATGAACTCCAGCATCGGTGACGGCCACAGTCCCGACAAGTGGTTTTTCACCAGTTGTGGAGCCTCGAGCAGCACGGGATAGACTGATGCGTGATGGACGACATCAGCCCGAGAGCGAACGCCAGCATCGGTGACGGCCACAGACCCGACGAGTGGTTTTTCACCGGTTGTGGAGCCTCGAGTGACGGATAGAATGACGCGTGAGCGACCGCCACCATCCCGGGAATGAACTCCAGCATCGGGGACGGCCACAGATCCGACTAGTGGTTTTCGCCGGTTGTGGAGCCTCGAGTGACACGGTATGGATTGACGTGAACGACCGCCACCATCCTGAGAACGAAATCCAGCATCAGTGATTGCCACAGACCTGCCTAGTGGTTTTTCACCGGTTGTGGAGCCTCTACCGGCGCGGGATGGACTGATGCGTGTCGACTGACATCAGCCCGAGAACGGACTCCAGCACCGGGGACTGCCACAGACCCGAGTGGTTTTTCACCGGTTGTGGAGCCTCAGACGGCACGGATTAGGTCAGCTTCTGCCTCTATTTTTTTACACGAGTCCAGCCGAAGGTTGGCGCCCCTTTCCCAGGTTAGGGACAGGGGACCATGACCGGACAAGGATGCTGGACTGAGCGTCAACTTGTGGGATAGAAGAACGTGGACGAGACGGGATCGCGCGAGATGACACGACCCGTCCACCCTCCGGGGACGCCGTTTGCCGCACCCCGGGGGATACCCCTGCATGGATCGACTATGATGTCCTGGCCATGGTGGGTGACGAGTTCCTCGGCGGGACGATGATGCTGGTCCGTGCGGCACTCGGGTGACATACGCTGCAGGATGGGGACTACTCCTAGAACTTCGGCTGGCGTGCGCCAACTCGTAGGTACTGAGAGCAACCGCTCGTCGGTTAGAAGGATTCTGGATGAGACGGGATCGTGACGAGCGGCCTCATTCATCCCTCCTCTGGTGCAGCATGGCTAATGATTGGCTGGACCTTGTGGTGCTCTCGTGGGAGTATGGCACTCAGACCCTTGTCCAGCTCAGTCGTTAGGCGCCCGCTCTTAGGGCTTTGACAGGGGACCACGTATAGTCTGCTGACCTAGTGTGCTCCCGCTCATCGGGATTGGTAAGTGATGAGTCGGGATCACGACGAGTTCCACTGCTGGGTCGCCCGCCGCCTTGCCGAATACCACTTCGTGTGCATGGGTGCTTTGGGTTACCCCCTGCGCTGCGGCCTCGACCTCCCGACTGTCAGCGTGGTCTTCCGGTGTCGCGCACTTCCCGTCGGCTCTTCCGCAGCCTCTGGGTGTTCTACCGCTTTTGGACGCTGTAGTGGACTGGGCCTGTTGGACGTCTTCCTACAGCCACGTCGACGGCCCTAGACGATCAGCAGTTGCGGAACCGATTGGAGACAGCCTGGGAGAAGATTTCCTTCTGCGCATCAACAGACAGCCCGTCTCCAGACGTTTCCTCCGGTTTGCCTTCGGCGGTGTGATTTACCAGTGTCGCACGCTCCATTCGGTGTCATTCGCTGCCTCTGGGGTTTCAACCATAGCGGTTTGTCTTAGTGGACAGGACCAGTTGGACGTCTTTGTGCCCCACTTCAATTTCCCTAGTCGATCTTCTCGTGCGCTACCGGTTGGGGTCCTCGTTGGAGAAGGATCGAGATGCACTTCTGGATTCCTTGATAGGCTTGGCTTCCTGGTCTACGTGGGCAAGTCCGACTTCACGTCATAGCGCCACTTGGCCTAGGGATGGAATCACAGCGACCTCACGAAAGACGACTTCTGGAGTGGCAGATTCAGCGGTTTGCGAACCCAGCGTGGTGGGTGTTTCAAGAGCAGGCATCCTACGCCAGACGATGACTTCAGTTTCAGGATCTGGTGGTTACTGCAGCGGACCTTCGTCCCATACGATGCCTCTACTGCCCGCCCCCCCCCCCCCCCCCCACCCCTACTTCAGCTGCTCCCGCTTCTCCATGGACAACTCGTCAGACGACCTCGAGTCACAGGTTCGGGTGCAGCCGTTGCTCAGTCGTCACCTTCTTCGCTGGGTGGATCTCGTCTTCTTTGCGATGGGAGATTCTTCTTCTCATCTTCACCCCAGATGTCCCTGGCGCTGTTGCAAGTCATGCTGCCGCGGGTGCTCACCTGCTACAGAGATTCTACTCAGCATTCGGCTGATGTGCTCCGGACCTCGTGGCCCAGCGTCGGATGTCATGTCAGCGACGTCAGGAGCTTCTCGTCCTCTCCAACAGCGCCACAGTCGTCGACTACGTTTGAAGCAGGGCGGGACGCGGTTCCTCTCCCTTCCTTCCTCCTCTGCTAGGGGCTCCGTTGGTGTGCAGTAGAGACGTCGCTACCCAAGGAAGAATCTTCACGGGACTTCCGCATGACCTGCCGACTCCATCGCGCATCGCGGCCAGCAGCTCCGCTCCGAGTGAACGCGCCATCCGGACATCTTCGGGTGATCGGCGCAGCTGTGAGTTCCCTATGATCACGATGACTTCGTCCTCCACCATTCCATTGCCGCTAGCCTGAGTGGTCGACGCTGTCTACCTCTCTTGGGATGGCCTCATCGCCTCGCCGTACCTCCTACGGTGCTAACTCCAAGCTCCGGCTCAGCTAAGATGGCAATGCGGTCCTGTTCCGGGTGGACACTTCCTGTGGAAGGTGCTCGTGGATCGCCGGCCTCTGACCCGTGCCGTGAAACCACGCACATTGATTACAAGTCCCGAGAACTCTCGTCACACAGCTCAGAGGGCTCATCGCGGTCCTGTTCCTGGTGGCCCGTTCTGCTGGACAAAGTTGCGGACCTCCGACCCTGTAATCCTCGCCTCGGCTCCCCCGCTGCGGCTTCCTACACCACACACGATGCTCAAGCAACCGCGATAGGCACTGTCCCACCCTTGCCCAACCGACTCCTACTCCACCAGGCCGGGAGATGATGCTTCGAGCCCTCATGGCTAGAGGCTTCTCAGGTGCAGCAGTGGAGGCCATCGCTACAGCTCACAGATTCTCGATCAGACAGGTCTACGAAGGGAAGTGGCGAGTCCTGTGCCACTGGTGTGATGACAAACGACTCTATCCCATGCTTTGACGGTGTCCCCCAGCTGGCAGAGTTTTCCTCTGGCTGTTCACCGACCAGCATTCAGCGCCAATCACCGTTCGGGGCTACCTGGCTATGATTGTTGACATGTACCGGCATTGGGGACGATCCGACCCTGGCGACTGCAGGACCTCGCCGATCTTATGGCCTCCTTCGGGCTATGATGGTCCGCCCTTCGCTTGCTTGTGCCACGATGGGTCCTGTCCGGGGTGCTGACCTGGCTCAACTCTGCCTGCTTCAACCCTATCCAGTTGGCGCAGTTGCCGGAGGTGACGCAGAAGACTTGCTTCCTACTGGCCCTCGCCTCAGCCTCCAGGGTCAACAAGCTGCACCCTTTCAGCACGGCCCGCATACTTGCAGTTCCGGATGGACGGCTCTGTTCAACGGCTTCCCAATCCGTCGTTTTGGCTGCCCCTCAAGTGGTCTTCTTTCCTCCTTATGAGTCCAGGCTCTTCCCGAGAGTCCAGACAACAGGACCCGGTGAGGGCTTTACGCGTTTACCTGCGCCGGAACAAGCCGCTATGCAGGGGACGGCACCTGTCTTCTCCTCCCTCTGTCCCCAGGTAGACATGACATCTCAGCCCAGACAATATCATCCTGGCTCCGTTGGGTGATACGCTCCCCTACCAGGATGTCCCCTGATGCAGCCAAACGAATGAACATCAGGGCGCACGAAGTCAGAGCCATGACCGCTATGTAGTCACAGATATCGTGGCGGGGGAGGGGGGGGGGGGGGGTGTGGATGGCAAGCACAGGCGACCTTTGCCCAATTCTACCTGAGGGACCTCTCCAGCCAGCGCCAGAACCTTCACTGGTGGGAGACATCACGGCGAAGCAACACTCCCTCCCGGCACCCCAGGCGCTGTTGGTAATCTTCGCTAAAATTATCGGGAGGTTGCTTGGGAGGGCGGGCCTCATTGGCAAGTAACTAGGGGTTAGGGGCGTTATAGCGGCACCCACCTCCTCTTCGTCATTCTTCCTAATAGTAATATCATCAGTAATGTGTTTTGAGGAAACAAATTAATTTTTCTCTAAAATGTATTTTTTCGAAAAATACTTACCGATGATATTACTCGGATGACCCTCCCACCTGCCCCACTTGCCACTGTTCCGCTCAGAAACAGACTGGTAAGCATCCGGTGGGCACGTGCCCGGATGGGATGAAGGGGAGGCTACTCGGGTCACGGCCTAGGCTATAGCACCCCTTGTTACCTCCCCTACCATGTACACAACAATTTTTGGCTAAAATTAGTCTAGCTTAGACACATTTCCTAATAGTAATAGCATCGGTAAGTATTTTTCGAAAAAATACATTTTAGAGAAAAATAAATTTTTGGAAAAATACTTACCGATGGCATTACTCATATGGCCCTCCCTCCAGCCCCGCTTGCCTTTTTGACCAGATAGGGTGGTAAGGGGAGACCACCCAGGACTCCTGTGTATGGATCCCTGGTGTCTCCTCCCCAGTTGTGTAGGGGACACAACTTTGGGCTGAAATCATTAGGCTATAGAGTATATTCCATATAGTAAAGCCATCGGTAAGTATTTTTCCAAAAAATACTTTTTAGAAAAAAAAAAATCATTTTTTAAAAATCCCTCTCTGCCCCATCTGTATGAGAAGGATCAACCATGCTGTCTCAAGGGTAGTGCCTGACTAGATCGTTATCTCTTCCGAAGAGGTTTCAGGCTAAATTGGTTCTACCCTCATGTCATCATGACAAGTACATCTCCAACAGTCTGTGCTGAATCAGTGCATGTGTTTGTTTCGGCACTTTTTTGTAGGTTATATTTTGTGTGTATGTAATAGTAACCCAAATACTGTGTCTTAGTATGTGCATGCGTCCTATGTATATTTTAGTTATATGTATGGAATTTCCATACAATTTACTAATAACGCCATTATTTAGTTTTGTGTGACATGAATAAAGATTGCTGGGGAAATATCATTCACTCATGTTGAATAAATCTACAGTATGGCATATTTATCAATAGGAGTAATATGTTTCATGTTTTGTTTAACCTTATCATTTGGAATACACCAGTGTGTGAAATATGTGTGACTAAAATAGTTCAAGAGTAGTGCCAGAATAGCTTGGCGCCAAGGCGCCAAGCTATTCTGGCACCACCCTTGAACTAAAGCCATTGGTCTATACCTTATCTGTAGGTACTATGATGTAGCTTGCATATGGCAATGTACAAATTTGAATTTTTTATCCTCAGTATGATATGGGTTAATCAACATTTTGAAACCTAGCAGCATTTTGAAACAAGCGCACATGATGAATTCTGCACTAGTCACTCCCTGCCTCTTCCCTCCATGTTTGGCTTGAATTACCCTGGCTGCCTCTCTTATTTAATTCTTAAACTCGCAGAACTAAATGACTTCCATTCAATAGAATGGAAGTCATTTAGTTCTATGAGTTTTAAGAGTTCAACACCAAACATCAGTGATAGTTCAATTGTTTATGCATTTCCATGGTTTTGTGTGTATTGTGTGCCAGTGCTAGTGTTTGTGGTAGTAATTTGTCCATATTGCAAAGTAGTAGTAGTAATTTTAGTGCCAGACTGCTAGTTCAAGGGTGGTGCCAGAATAGCTTTTCGCCCATAGGCGCCAAGCTATTCTGGCACCACCCTTGAACTAGCATGCTGTCTCAAACTGCATGTGTCCTCGATGACATCTGGAAGTGTCAGTGTGAAAACAAACTGCATTCCCACACCCACCATCTTCCATACCCATTAACACCCGCCTCTCCCCTTTACTGATTGTGTCCCCGCCTAATGCGCTTTGTTGTCTGTGTGTTATCATTTTAGCCGAATTAGGGTGTAATTGGTCTGCTAGCTTTGATTTGCCTTTTTCACTTCCAGATAAGCTGTGTGAAGTGGATCAACCATAACAGTTTAAGGGTAATGACTGATTAATTTGCTTAAAGGCACCAAGCTAATCAGTCATTACCCTTGAGCTATCATGGTCGACCCATGTCTGCATCTTGTCCGTAAAAGGTAAAGATGTTTTTAAACTGAAAACCATTTGTCTCTGGGATTGAAAGTACAAAGAGTGCAATACCCGTCCTTGCGTACCTTTTGCTTTAATGCACACTGTTTCCGCAGAATTGGCAAAAACTCACTCAGGGCTCGGTCTCAACGGTATTTTCGGTAAGATCGCATCCCTTTCTTTCTGTTTATTTGTGGAGATGGTAAAGAAAAGCTTCATAGAAGGGGGATAAATGTATATTCGCTTTGTACCTGTAGATTGCAGATATCACTAGTGAAATATTTAAAGTTAAATATAACTGATGAGCAAAATCTTGAGTTTTGTGCCCCCGAAGAGTAACAGTAACTGTTTTACACAACATTTTTGATTGTGTGTTATTGGTTTGTTTTGAAAGTAAATCTTTGCTTTACATAATTTACTAAACATGCTGGGTCGTGTTGCCCTGTTTTGCCATAAGATGCGACAATGTATGCTTGCAAAATAATTTAAGTTTTCAACTTAATGCACTAAACATCAGCTAACCATCTTTCCTAGCATGGTAGTCTGGTCTCAATAGCTCTGTGGATTACAAAGTTATCATACGACCACAAGCTTGCTGGTGTATTGATTTTGGACCATGCTGGTCTTTACTGTAAGGTCCAAAATCACAGACCAGCACAGAAATGCAAGTTAGTTACCCGAGCCTCTAGCAGCTTTTGAAAAGTCTGTAGGGCCACTGATATTGTTTTATCCATGTAAATGTTTCAATGTGGGGTGACCTCTATGATAGTTTGCGTCAAGCATCTCATTTCTTCACTCTTCAGCGGGAAATTCCTACATAGTTAGTAGCGTGTGTTAGCATGTGTAGCAAGTTTTCTTTCACGATGTTGAACTCTCTGGGCACCGACAGATCTAGCTATTTGTAAAAGGTACCAGTTTGCAAAAGGTCATTGGGCTGATGTCAGCCCGCGAGCGGGCCGACATCAGCCCAATGACCTTTTGCCTTCTGCGTGTGGTGGCATGAAGTGAGCGCTGCTGTCCAGGGAGGGAGGGGGTTAATGTCCGAGAATGTCCTCTGGAGAGGGAAATGGAGGTCTGACCGCATTGATCGAGATGAATCAGCCTTGATTGCTTGGCTCATTTATTGCCCACAACTGCATGGTCCTCAGACTTTATACGATGTGCAAAAGAAGAAAAATTTCAAATGCCACATTAAATGTGAATGCATATGAACAAAATCATTAATGGGAAGGACAGGAATTTCATGCAAGCCACCCCCACCCCGCCCCCACCCCCATCCCTCCCCACCCCCAACCCCTCACCTCCATCCCCCCACCCCCCACCTCCATCCCCCCCACCCCCAACCTCCCCTCCCCGCCCCACCCCTCCAACCTCCCCCTCCCCCTCCCGCTGTGGGCGCTGTTGTATAGATTTGACTCTTTGGACCAGATGTACTACTTTATTGCACAAAACGGTAACTGTTTTCACTTTACATTTGTACAGAGGGAGTTTCAGGGGCCTTTCTTGCCTTAGATGTAGATTGGGGGTAGAAATTAGTTTTCTACTGTATTCTAGTTTAAGGGTGGTGCCAGAACAGCTTGGTGTTGCAATGTGCCAAGCCATTCTGGTACCACCCTAGAACTGAGAATTAGATGACCTGAAAGGGAGGACAGTGCGTTCAGTCTTCTATGCTGCTGTCACTGTCGTCACTTTCTAGTGGGACTTTCCGCCGGTACTTCTGAAGTCAAATTGTGTTCTTTCTCGCATCTCCTTTAAATGAATAATAATAATAATAATGATGATGATTTCTATGGCGCCTAACCTCAGGTAGAGCTCTAGGCGCCTTAAAATTTAAAAAATACAATTACAGAAAACTGTACACAATATTACATGCGCGCACACACACACACAACATATATACAACATGTTTCGAATTTAGTGTTCTACATTCTTGTAACATGTTTGTGCAGGTCTGTCATTTTGGACGTTACGTCTGGAAGCCATAAAGTCCAATAATGCAGACTGGTGCATATTGTTCTGTTTCTTCAAAAATGTCTTACTGCAAAGCACATGATTTATTTGAGGATTATGTGCTTTCTAAAATATACTTTTTCTTCTTCTCTTAACCCTCTCCTTGCCACTGTACGTACGTCATTGTTTCTGAAATCTTTGTTAATTAAATGACCAAAAGTCAAAACTGTCCAAGAAACATGGATACAAATTGGTTTCAGCAAGAGGCATAGATCCTTATGAGCCTCCACAGTCGTGAGGGCTCATGAGGATCTATGTCTCTTGCAATTGGATTGTGTTCACTTTTTCTCGTCAGTGAAGGGGTTACAACATTTTTCAGACCGGGCTTTTAAAAAAAGGGCATTTGCTGCAAAGTTCTTTTTTTTTTTTTAAATATTGTTTGATGTACCACAGAGGGGTAAACAAAAGTTGAGACCACAGTCATTATTAACAAATTTCGCAAGCAGTGTGGGATCATTTCTGTATGCTTAGAACATGCCATGTAGCAGTGTTTCCATCACCATCACAAAATGCATATGCTTTCTGAACTAATCCTTCATTACTGTTTACCTAGATTTCTAGCTGGATGCCTCATATATGTGCCACAAGATACAAATTTGTACGCATGTATGCCAGTATTAACCTTTATATATTTTCTACACAAATATGCCAGTGTTAACCTTTATATATTATTATGCGGGGGGTTATTATGCAAGTCTGAAGAAATAATGACGCTGATTGTCTCTGTACGTGTGTGTGTGTGTGTGTGTGTGTGTGTGTGTGTGTGCATGCATGCGTACCTGCACACATGTGACATGCATTGTGTGTGCTTGTGTTCACTAATTCTTTATTTCAGTGTTTAGCTGCCTTCATTTTATTTTTACTGTTTTCGCAAGAGTGTGCTAGCATTGCCGTGAATAGATGTGCATTTACTTTTTAGTACACAGAATATGGAAAGATTCTCACAGTTTTACCACCATGAACTTGACACAGAAACCTGCATCCTGCCTTAGGCACAACACTGAATGCCTCAAGAATTCCCATATGATCCACTGTGCCGCTTGTAGAGGTAATCCTTCCACGGTGGTTGTCTCCCTCGATTACTGCACTTATCAGCGCAGCAATCGAGGGAGACAACCATTGTACCCCTTCCCTAACTCCATTGTGCATTGTGCGTGCATGCATCCATCTGTAAACAGGATTGGTGGCTGCATGCAGGAGGGGGTTAATATTCATTTTTCATTCAGGATGCTTCTAATTGAGCTTTATTTTTCCTGTTTTGTGCAGATGCTGCATACGGCCTACTTCAGAAGAAGTCTCAGCTCTTTGCTCTCAACAGTACTAATGCCCTGCTTCAGTTTGTTCTAGAGGTCAGTGGAGACAGTGTCGGTACTGAAGTAAGAATGGCAGTGAAGGGAAAGGAACTTAAGTCATGTGACACCTTCACTGCTGAGAAAACTTAAACCCAATCCAGTGGCAGATGGGTTCTTTGGCACTCAATTACCAGTAACAAAGATTTAAGAAACAATCTGTGACCACTGGCAGTGATGATGTGTCTTTCACAGTATAATCATACTGTGAAAGACACATCATCCCTGAAATTGCAGTAGTTGTGCTGCATTAGTGTCACCTGGGAATTGGCCATGATTGCAAGGGTTGTGCCATATTTGCATGGCACCAGGGAAAGTGTGAATTTCATGCGCCTTCAGACCTACTTCAGATACTTTTATTGGAATAAGCTCACATTTCCACAGCCCCTCTTATGACCATGCATACAGTTTTATCCCTGTTCTTCTGAACTTTTTCAACAGGGCACCCCGCAAGTCACAGAGATGTTCATTGACTCCAAGCGAGACGTGGACCAACAGCTGAAGACAACATGTGAGGATTTCATCGGTCATGTCACTCAGCTCTTCACTGCTCCACTTCAGAATTTTCTCTCCAGGGTTAGTTTTGTGTGTCAGTCTGCTTGCAATTTTACACAACAAAAGAGCGTGTGGTTTTGTTTATGTTTTCATTCTGCCGAGAAAAAGGGAACGCAATCTAAATGCCAGAGGCATAGATCCTCATGAGCCCCCGCAGCTGCGGGGGCTGATGAGGGGCTGCGGGGGCTGAGGAGGATCTATGCCTCTTGCTGAGACCACTTCGTGTCCATGTTCTTTGGACAGTTAAAGCTTTGGGTCGTTCAGTGAACATAGATTTCGGAAACACATCGTACGGCCATTGGCAGTGAAGGGGTTAAACCATTCCATCTGGACATATTACAAAAAGATGTGGATTGACCATGATAGTTCAAGGTTGGTGCCAGAATAGCTTGGTGCCTTGAGGCATCAGGCTATTCTGGCACCACCCTTGAACTGTCATGGCCGATGTCTCCTGATCTGTAATGTGCCCATCAGAGAACGACTCCAGGCCACGGTACACAGTCGCGTTTCCGTACTGTCCAGTCTCTTAGCCATAGTCAGTCCCAGGCATCCCCTAATATTTCAATCCCCTAAAAAACACTACCGCCCACCAGCTGCACATTTGCCATAAACAAAATAACAATAAAAACAGCACATTGACAGTCTCATTTTTTGGCTATGAACCTGATTCCTTACCAACCCCACACCCAAGCACAGCTGAAATCAGCGTGCCCCTCAAATCACTACGTCAACGGCAACTCAGCATAGGTCCACAATTCTCTACTGAATAATCTCAGGATGGTATGAATCAAAGCACCGAACATGTCTCCTCTCATCTAACTAGAAATTTCCAGCAAATTTCAACATTTAGCCCTACTACAAATTTTCAAAAAAGGCAAAAATTATTTTTAAAAACACCGGGCCTCTTACTGCCTGAACTGCCTGAATTTAAATGTATAACGTGACCTCCAAGATTTGTGAAGTTTGACCTTGTGGCTGAATTTATGATGATAAAGTAGAAAACTAATGTGTTCATGAAAAACATTCAGTTTAATTTTTCACAGATAAGCAGACTTTGTTCAGTTTTGTGTCAGCATGAAGTTTACTTTTAAACCTTTAGCCGTTCACTGCCAGGGGTTTCAGAAATCTGTTAATTTGGTGGCAGCTGTCTGAAAACAAGATATATTGTGGGACAGCAAGAGGCAAAGAACCTCATGAGCCCCCGCATCTGCGGGGTCTCATGAGGTTCTGTGCCTTTTGCATTTGTGGTTGCAGTTACATTTCCTGGCAGTGAGCAGATTAAACTGAAATATGTCTTTACTTTCAGGCCAGCGTTGTCGTGACCATGAAGAAAGAGGATGGGTCTCAGCGGGTCGTACTGCGTACCCAGCCCTTTGCCACTCCAGAAAAAGTTCACGACATTGCTATGGAAACTTACCGCAACATCAAGACACGGCTAGCCGGAGTTCAGCGAAGCATGTCCTTGTACCTAGCCAACCGTGACACGGAGGCCATCCTCTTTAGACCCATCAAGGTACGCCCTTGAAATAAATGTTCCTTTGATGAACCCTCTGCGTGTCGGTAGCGGTTTTTAGTCAAGATGATTCCTACAGGAATCATCACAACTAAAACTGCTACCGGCACACAAAGGGTTAACCTTTTCGCTACCAGATTTGTGGTAGACTGTGTTGCTGAAATCTTTATCACCATGGTAATTTAACCCATATACTGAGGCTAAAAGCTTCAAATTTGTACACTGCCGTATGCAAGCTCCATTATAGTACTTACAGATAAGGATATAGACCAATGGCTTTAGTTCAAGGGTAGTGGCAGAATAGCTTGGCTCCTAGAGGCGCCAATCCATTCTGGCACTACCCTTGAACTAGTTTAGTCAAATGTATTTCACACACTGGTGTATTCCGAATGACAAGGGTTAATGCCAAATAGCCCCAGCCATATACAGAAGTTGGATACAAAGTGATGTCAGCAAGAGGCAGAGGTGCTCATGAGCCCCTACAACTGTGGGTGTTCATGATGTGTACCTCTTGCAGTGGGATGGTGCTCATTTTTTTCTCAGCAGTCAAGGTATTTATGTTTGATATTTGCATAGTCTGGGTCCTTTTTCTTTATCTCTGCAGATTTAAAAAAAATCTACAATCTAAAGCAGCAATGTTGTTTAGAATAAGCAAGAAGTAAACATGTTCACAAAAGTAAACAAGATGCTCAGAAATGGTCAATACAAATAATTCTGAGCATGTTTATTTATCTTTCTGGTGCATATTTTGCATTGTTCTGATGTTATAGCTCATGTAGACTGCATACCTGTATATATGCAGGGAGACAGGCAATTCTAATTCTAATGTTCTTTGAAGTTTAATCCTTTGGCTGTCAGTACTGCTTTTTGGCTCGTTTGAAACAAAAGTGAGTCTGTTCTGGGCCAGTGGTCGTCCGTCCTACTGTCATCTGTGGTAAACTTTAACGTTGGCATTTTCTCAGAGACTATCAAAGCCACAGTCTTAAACTTGGCCAAAGGATACTTTGTGGCAAGACCTTTCTAAACATACCTATTTGAGTGACCTCCCTTAAAGGTTAAGGTTACAGGGGATCAGAAAATAGGTCCAGAAATGCCATATTTTTACAAGATTGAGTTTTTCTCAAATACTACTCACAACTTAAGACCCAAACTTGGTACAAAGATACCTGGTGGTAAGACCTTTCTATGCATACTAATTATTTTTTACCCATCAGAAAGGTCAAGGGTCACAAGAGCACAGGAAATATATAAAAATAGCCATATTTGGACAAAAGCTGTTATTTTTCTCAAATACTATTCACGGCTTCAAACCCAAACTTGGTAATACCTGATAGTAAGACCTTCCTACATATATTAATTTGGATGACCCCTCGAAAGGTCAAGGGTCACAAGAGATCAGGAAATAGGTCACAAATTGTCATTTTGTGACAATGTTTTCCTCAAATACTATTTATAACTTCCATACCAAACATGGCTCACAGATACCTGATGGTAAGACCTTCCTTTGTATGCTAACTTGGATGACTTCATGGAAAGGTCAAGGGTCACAAGAGATCAGCAAATGATGTAAAAAAATGTCTATTTTTATCAGGATTTTGGCAAAACTTGTCGAGAAAATTTGTCAGAAAGGAAGCTGATGTTAAGATCTTTCTATGCATACTAATTTGGTTCACTACCTGTACTCAACAAGGTCAAGGTTGACAAAAGTGAAAAATGCATACATTTTGAGAAAACATGGATTATCCGGGTACAAATGCCAACCCTTTCCTTATGTTTGAACGATTGCTTATTTAAGTGACCTGTCGGGAGGTCAAGGTCACATAGGTCATTAATTATGTGGATCAGTCATGCACGTGAGCCTTGAGGGCTTTGCCATTCTTGTTTTATAAAGTGCTACCAACAGCCACACGGTTAACACAAGAATTCAGCCAATTTGGATGCTGTTTGCTTGATTGATTGTCAACATTGAAATTTATTATCTGATATGCATGTTGGTTTTTTGGTGTGTTGTTTTGAGGTGGGGATGAAAGGTTTAACATGTAGTTGGATCTGGGTGAATGGGCAACTGGGAAATTTAAATCTATTTATGTACTCACCATAAAGAAGAAGTGATGGGGAATGTGAAATATACATATGACTAAGTGCCAAAAGGTGCACACAGAAAAAGGACATGTGGGTAAAAAAAAATTATGTTTGACATGAAGTATCACAAAATGTTTTTTATTATGTACATGGTACAGGTAATGTGCCTGTGAAATAAGAAGATAATAACGTAAATGGTTTTTGAGAAAATTAACTTTGAAAGTTAAGTCAATTATTCTTATTGAACTATGGCAAATAGTCGAACGTCAGTTCTTGTGACAAAAATTGGTCCACTCACAAATTGTTTGCCAGCTTAGAAAACTTTGACATAAAAGTAATGTCAAAGCTGATGAAAGACACTAGGAAAGTAAAACGAAGTATCTACGTCATATCCGGTGAAATCAGCGTGTGTTGTCGCTGTCAAAATGCTCGCAGAAACTACAGTACTGCTATTGCGACAAACCTGACGTCCAACGACAGATATTTGCAACAGCAATAAAAACAAGGTGGCTCAACTTCAAAGTTTGTGGACACGTGGATAATTAGAACGATGTTCCCTGAACACATAAACATGTTCAGCACCAGGTTTGTTGGCGTTGCTTTTGCACGCATGACCAACGAAGTCGGATGGCATGTTGATGTCCGTTTTCCATGGCTGAATTTTTGCTGTGAAATTGGACGTTTTAGTATCTGCCGCTTGTTACAATGCTTGTTAGGTGCAACAATTATTTTCACTATATCTTTCATCATTCACACACACATTTCACATGTCAACATCAACACATACCCTTTTTTTACCGTTTTTAATTTCCGTCAAAAGAGGTCACTAACTTTTTGCGCACCTTTTGGCACTTAGTCATATTGTCTCTGGGGTTGTGTGTTTTGTACAGGTGAATGTTCAGCAGTGCTATGGCAAGCTGTCCCAGCTGCTTCTGGATCACTACACTGAGGAAGATCGCCTGATTGTCGCTTGTCCCAGCTCCGAGCAGATCAACCTCCTGCTTGCCCCAGCCACACTTCGACAGAGTCTCACGTGAATCGTGTTCAGAAAATCATTGATCCTGACACGCTAAAACAGGAGAAGACAGAAAAAGTCAACAACCCTGATGGTTAAAGATTAGTGCCAAAATAGCTTGCAGGTGCCGAGCTATTTGGCACCACCTTTGAATTATAATAGTTAACCCTTTTCATCATGAGGTACTACTGTTTGAATTTAGTTTGACTATGATAGCTGAAGGGTGGTGCCTAACGTGCCAAACCATTCTGGCACCAGCCTTGAACTAAAATGGTTGATCTATCTCATAATCTGTAGTGTAGTCTTCATAGGGCAATAAACAATAAAAAAAAAAAATCATCCTCAGGATGTAATGGGTTAAAAGCGTGTCTGTGTCTGTGATTACACTTTACAGTGATTGTACAGTAGGCATCATGGTTCTCTCGTGGACATTTTGTTCTTGTTATTTAACAAGTCACTTGAGGGCTACTATTTTCATGGTCCATGATCAGTATTGTCATACATGCAGTTGACTTCACGTCTATCAAGGTCGAATATAAAAAAAGCCTAGCCACACTCTTTATAAAATTCTTCATTTAAATAGTCTTTGAATATGTTGCAAGAAGCAAATTTGGGTACCTTGGCATCTGAAGATCACTGTATTGTTGCCGAGGTGGTACCTGTAATACAGGTTCATAATTATCTGTGTGTGTGGGCTGTCCATGCAAGCCAGTGTGTGAATTCTTTGCTTCTGGGATGCTAGTTATAAAACTTTGGGAGAACTAATATATATAATGGAGATAATATGTGTGGTGATCTCATTGATGCATTGCCAGCTATTTATTATGACATTTCTACAATGTTATTAAAATTTGTGTTTGTGTTAGATTGCGAGGGACCATTTTGTGCATATAAGCTGTGTAAACATACTGGTTGTCATTGTGGGATACTTTGCACTTGTTTCAAATAAAATGGTAAAGATTCTTGTCTGTGTGTTGTCATACATGTTGATCTACTTTTATTTTATGAACTGATAATTAAATATGATGTGTCTATGTCATGGGTCATCTGAGGTAGACTTTCCCAGGAAATGCCAACGTTAGACTATGCAAACCTCAGACCTCACGGATATGGCTAAACATTTCACTGACCTCTCTCAAAGGTGAAGGGCACAGAGGGTAAAAGAATAGCCATAGTTTGACACAAATTGTTTCTCCTCAAATACTATTTTCAGCTTCAAAACCCAAATTTGGTGCAGATACCTGATGGTAAGATCTTTCTATGCATAATGACTTGGATGATCCCCTCAGAAAGTTCAAGGGTCACAAGAGGTTGGCAAATGTGTGAAAAATGCCAGTTTTGGACAGAATTGTAGTTTTTATCAAAGTTTTTGACAACTTTCCAGTCAGATTTGGCACAAAGGTAGCTGATGATAAGACCTTTCTATGCATAATAATTTAGTTGTCCCCTCACAAACCCGCAGCTTGGAAAGATCTGGGAGGAGGAGGTGATGCTGGCTGACTGGAAGGAGGGGTACCTAATCAAGTTTCCCAAGAAAGGCGACCTCAGTAAGTGTTCCAACTACAGAGAAATCACCTTGCTGTCAGTACCAGGAAAGGTCTTCAACAGGATCATCCTGGAGAGAATGAAGAGCTCCGTCGACCCCCAGCTGGGAGACGAGCAAGCAGGATTCAGGATGTACAGACCAGATCGCCACTCTCCGCATCATCGTGGAACAGTCGCTGGAGTGGATCTCGCCACTGTACATCAACTTTGTGGATTACGAGAAAGCATTTGACAGCATGGACCGAGAGACTTTGTGGAAACGCCTACGACGCTACGGTGTACCCACAAAGCTTGTCTGCCTGATCAAGAGCAGCTACAATGGCATGACATGTCGTGTGATCCACGAAGGGCAGTTCACCATGGAGCTCCAGGTCAGAACTGGCGTCAGGCAGGGGTGTTTGCTGTCTCCGTTCTTCTTCCTACTGGCAATAGACTGGGTCATAAAGAAGACCACTGAGCAGAGAAGAAGCGGAATACAGTGGACACAGCTTGACGACCTCGATTTTGCAGATGACTTGGCTTTACTGTCCCACACTCGTCAGCAAATGCAGGACAAGACCACGAGGCTTGCTGACATCTCGTCCCAAGTGGGCCTCACCATCCCCAAGCAGAAAACGAAGACAATGAGGCTGAACGCAACCAAGGAAGAACCAGTCTTGCTTGCTGGCGCCCCGTTGGGGGAAGGTGGAGTCCTTCACCTATCTCGGGAGCATCATCAACAAAAAGGGTGGCACTGATACAGATGTCGGAGCACGAATTGGCAAAGCAAGAGCAGCCTTTCTCCAGTGTGGAGTTCCAGAGAGCTGTCACAACACACCAAAGTCCTGATTTTCAACTCAAACGTAAAAACAGTTCTCGTTCTACAGTTCTACAGACCTTCATAAACAGTTGTCTTAGAAGAATCTTGAAAATCCACTGGCCAGAAAAGATCAGCAACATCAGACTGTGGGAGAGAACACAGCAGAAAATGAAATTGGGCAAAGAAGATGGGGATGGATTGGTCACAGTCTGAGAAAGCCAGTTTCCAGTATCACTAGGCAGGCATTGTCATGGAACCCCCAGGGAAAGAGGAAAAGAGGCAGGCCGAGAAACACCAGGCGTCGAGACCTCCAAGCAAACATGAAGAGACTGGGAACCACCTGGAGTAAAATCGAAGGAGAAGCACAAGACAGGAGTTGCCGGAGGTCTCTCATCGACGGCCTATACCCTGGGAGGGTGATAGGCGTAAGTAAAGTAAGCATGCATAATAATTTTTTTTTGTTTTTTTTGTTTTTTGTTGCTGCTTCCAAGTTTCCTCTGTCAACCTCGGAGGTCTTCCTCCCACGCCGCTCACCCCATCAACCCCAGTGTGCTCACCCAGGCCCGCCAGTTGTTCCAGCCAGACTCTCGGCCCCACTGCTGTATATGTCGGGTAGTAGGGGACTCCCTCCGGAGGAAACTCCGCACTACTGCCGAGTCACTTCGGTGGTCTTCCTACTTACGACATTTTTTTTTGCTAGTCACGGAGTCGACGAGTGAGGGCTCCCCCCAGAGGTGGCGAGTCAACCACTACGTCCTTCCACGCACAGCAGCAGGGTTTGGCCGAAGACAACCGCGCACCTAGGGCTCCTAGAGGCCGGACTGGGCTGAGGTCACCATGAGACGGAGACCTGAGGGTCAGACGCACCTGGAATAGCGTTTTTTTCATTTTTGCATGATGATGAGGATGATATGATGATGCCATGGTGGTCCATGTGGTTAGGGACTGCATGACAGGGCCGCATTCCACGCTTCCTGTCATAAATATCCTGGTATTAACCAGGCCCGGGACTTGCGGACACCTGCGGTGCCAGCCGTGTAATCATCCACACCTTGCGATGCGTCATAACCCTGGTAACACCCCCAAAGTCGCACCCATAAAGTGGGTGAGTCTCGGCTGCGTGGCAATCAGCCTTCCCATTGGGTCCATAGCACACCCGCTCTTGGTTGGAGCTGACCCAGGTAGGAAAAGTCCCACTTGACTCGGCTGGGATTTGAACCCGGATCTCCCGGGCCCCAGTCCGATGCGCTAACCACTGCTCTATGGAGGCCGGTCATGCATAATAATTTAGTGGTCCCCTCGCAAAGGTCATGGGGTTCCAGAAATAGGTCCACAATAGCCATATTTGGACACAACTGTTTTTTCCTCAAATACTATTTCACCTTCAAATTCAAAGTTGGTGTAGTGATACTTGGTGGTAGGATCTTTCTATGCAATTGCATACTAATGCAGATGACCCCTTGGAAAGGTCAAGGGTCACAGGAGGTGGGCATAATTTTTACAGCTTTTCAACCAAATTTGGCATAAGGGTAGCTGATAACACCTTTCTATACATACAAATTTAGTCACCCCTCACAAAGGTCCAAGGTTACAGAGGGTTGACAAATTTATGAAAATGCATACATTTTGAGAAAACTAGGATTTTGCTGGTACAAAACCCAACGCTTTACTATGTTGAGTAGAGTTGCATGGTACTACCGGTATATACACAACAAACCAAACTGTATGGCAATGCGTACCGGTTCACATTTTTTTTTTTTTTTTATTAGCATTAAACCAAAACTGGGAGTAGAATGAAAAAGGTAAAGGATTCAGGGCCGAAGTTCACTAGTGTGAGCTGTTTTCTAAAGTGTTCAGCTTAGTACATCACATTTCCAAATACAAATCGCGGTGCACAACCATTTAAGTTCAAAGCTGACAACTGTCTGGTGATGTGCTGGGCAAATCATGTACCACCCTTCAGCCTTCATACTCGTGTGTGTACGTGCATGCGTGTGCGCATAAGATAAAGGAGAGAGGGAGAGATAGAGATGAAAATGTTATTAAAGGATAAACAATTAGGCATAACATTTCCAATCTTACATGTTGTACTAGCTGGTAACCTCTTGCGCCCTGAGAACGAAATTATCAGTCTTTTTTAGATATCTTCTGAGGTCTGTATCACGACCTTGAGGCGCCAAGCTATTCTGACACCAACCTTCAATATCATGGTCGATCCACATTCTGTCATAGTCTTTCAGGGCTTTATGGGTTAACTCATAAAATGCGTGCGTGCAAACATCTAACAAAATGATCCAAACGTGGAAAAATAGTGCAATTTACACGTCAAAAGTACACTTCGAGAAACGGTTCACAACAATTTGTTAATGCCGGTGAGGCTCTCATTTCAACTGGTCGTTTGCTAGTTAGTGCAGTCGATCAGAAACATGTTTGATAGGTTCTTTATTGCCGAGGAAAAGTTGATGTATCTGATATATTTATTTTTAAAAGGTCGGATTGAGTGTGTATATATATATATATATATATATATATATATATATATATATATATATAAAACAAATTCATACCGAAGTCTAATTTTCATCCATGCTTTGTTGCAGTAGTACCTTAGAAACACGTAGAAGAGAGAGACACTGCCGTGTGAACGCGTGTACGTGGAACAGTGATTACTATGTTTGCGGTATACCGAAAGAAAATACCGGTACGATGTAAAAATATCGTCAGTGTGACGTGTTTTGTGCGTGCAGGGATTTCAGTATAGAATCCCTGACGGGTGCGACCAAAATGATGGACTGTTATTTCAAATCAGCTCGGTGCAAGTCGCGAGTGCAGATCAGATGAGTGTTTGTCAGTTTCCACGCTCTAATGCTGTGCTGTAAAGCAGTGTGGAAAGCGGTACTGGAAACTGACGCCAACTAATGCAGAACCTCCACGTGCTCGACGGCCGATCTGCCGTGTTGCACGTGGCCTTCTGAAATGTTTAGAAAGTCAAGAAAGACCCCGCTTATAAAGTTGAGTGTTGCGCGGGTGCCTCAGTGGCGTGATCGGTAGATTTGCTGATACGCTGTCCAAACGTAATGGGCTTATAAAGTTTCGGGGCGGGCAGGTGTGTGGGATCGAATCCCCACCTAGTCACTGCCCCGAAAAAAAAATTAAAATTAATAATAATTTATTATTGGAAACTGAGAGGCGCCCGTCTCCCCCGTTTTAGGGGGAGTTTTGCTTAAGATATGTATTATCTGTGTAAGTTCTGCAAGGCCTTGTGTGGACTAAGTGGATTAGTTAATTAGCAACAATAAGTTGTGTATGAACCTAGTCTGTTTTGCAAGTTGTTGTTTTTTTCCACCATTTATTATTTTTAAAACTTTATTTTTGGGGTTGAATTTTTCTGTATGTATATTCCATATATACCTTTGTTTAATAATTAAAAAAAGAAGTAAATCCTATGTGCTGAACAATGATTATTTGAAATGTATTTCAACTGCCTAAACTTTCTGTTGTTTAAACCACGAACATGCCTGCAGACGTCGTGGACAACCCCCTATAAAATCTTCGTTCGCTAAGTCAAGCCAAGAGAGAAACCCGTAAAACGACGGCCAAACACACAAAGGCATTAACAAGTGACAGACATTTTTTTCGAAATGAGTACTTTTTGTTATGTCGATGTTTGTTTTGAATTCCTTAGTGGGATTTCATTGTGTGTATGAGGAAATGCACAGTGTTGGCCATTATTTTACGCCGTCACGTGTTTTTTTTAAGTTTAAAATTGGATTCCCTATCGGTAATATGTAATGATAATGACATTTTTCTGAAAATACCTCTTCTCGTAAGCCACAATATATTTGTTTATTTGAGGCTTCCATTTCAGCTTGTCGTCTTCTAGCTATGACACCCAATAATAGTCCATGCTCAGAAACATGTTCGATTGGTTCATCGTTGCGCCCGAAACAGTTTGAGACGGAGTTGATGTTTCTGACCGATAAGCGTAGGGCTTTATACACCAAAGTGAAATAATAGCGCCTTTTTGGGGGCAGTAGACGATTAACTCTTTTGCTTTAAGAGATTCATTTGCTTTAGAAACGTGTATTTTTTTTAAAAGAGAGAGTGAGTGTGTGCGAGCGCTCGTGTGCGTGGCTGAGTGGTGTGAAACTCTGATATTTGCTGTTGCCGGTATACTGAAAGAAAACTCCGGTACGGCGTACAAATACCGCTAAAATACCGTTACGAGCTAATCTTGAACACTTGCTCATTTCATTTAACTGTTCGAAAGGTCAAGGTCACGCATGTGGATCAGGCGCCAAGCTAATCTGGCACTACCCTTGAATTATCATGTTCAATCCATCCCCTGCAACTGGTACATAGTCATTAGGCAACACTTCCAAAATTTGGGAGATGGGACCTTGGGGGTAAAAGGGTTAACCTTTAAAGGCCCACTACCGCCGTAACAGAGTCTTTTTTCAATAACTGTGGTCATTATATATGTATCTGGCACACACACACACACACACACACATGCAGACAAAAGCGTCAGTGGGTTACCTACCATTTTATGTCAAAATGGGTTCCCATATTTCTATT
The DNA here is from genome assembly GCA_036245525.1 of Semisulcospira habei. NCBI lineage: Eukaryota > Metazoa > Mollusca > Gastropoda > Semisulcospiridae > Semisulcospira > Semisulcospira habei. Next base: position 70,404,638 of record BTPG01000007.1, read on the forward strand.
TATTCTAGGGCTCTGGAATTGATGCGAATGTTTAGAACTCACCTTATAACTAAGCTCTATAACTTAAAATAAAATAGATATTTTCTAGAAACAGAGCCACTAGATGGAAAAAAATGGGTTTCTACCAATAAAGTGGGTGCCTCTCACACAAAAACTGGCATTACAGTCCAAATGGGTGTCTTCACAACATTAGGCGTCTGTAATAAGGTCAAGTTCATGGAATACTTCTGTTTCACATTATTTTTGGGGGTTGTTGTTTTTTCAACTTAATGTGTATGTGTGCTTTAACATTTTTAACATTGTATGGTGCAAAATTCAATAAACACTGGCCCGTAACCTTTCGATTATGCTTTTTACAGAGGAAATCTTTTAAACATTGCTGCGTTTTGTCCTTCTGAAGCAAAACAGTTTATCATGGCATTTATGTGAGAATCAACATAATGTATTCTGGAAATTAAAGGACTTTTTTTTGGTTTTGGGTACTCTGGAGTTTCAGACAACAGAGCATTTTGAATATTAACCCTTATCATTCGGAATACACCAGTGTGTGCAACAAGTGTGACTGAAATAGTCCAAGGGTTAGTGCCAGAATAGCTTGGTGCCTCTAGGCACCAAGCTATTGTGGCACCACCCTTGAACTAAAGCCATTGGTCTATGTCCTCATCTGTAAGTACTGTAATGTAGCTTGCATAGAATTATGGCAGTGAACAAATTTGAAGCTTTTAGCCTCAGTATGATGCGGGTCAAAAAGTGTGGAAAAATATGAAAGATAGAAAAAGACCCAGACGAAGAAACTAACACTTAACTTATTCTACCCCAGACACACCACAGCAAAATAAAGATCCACCATGATAGTTCAAGGGTGATGCCAGAATAGCTTGGCGCCTATGGGCGCCAAGCTATTCTGGCATCACCCTTGAACTATCATGGTGGATCTGTGTCCTGCACTGCAACGCAGTCTTCTGAAGACGACTTCAACATTTGGGGATTCCGGTCTTGGGGTAGAACGAGTTAAAATGACAGAACAGAACACTGACATTAATTAATTAACTGACAACATAAGAAATCACTTGAAACTTCAGCCTTTATTATTGTCTTTCGTCCCCAACCAACCATTCTTCGTTTGCAGAGTTTTAAATGGTATGCTTCTTGGCTTGACTTCGCGAACAAAGATTTTATAAGGCTTGCCCACGTCGTCTGCAGGCATTTTCGTGGCTGTGGAGGCCAATCCGGGACAGGCAGGTTCGACCGCAGTGGCTGCAGGGGAAGGTCTGGTCAGGGTTCTGAGTTACGACAACTCTGTTTTTTCTTCTGAGCCGCATGCAGTATATTACAAAATGATCCAGGCAGACCCCCCCCCCCCCCCCCCATAATAACACTCTTGTAATAAATCTTTACGTTGTCAATGGTTTTCTTATCTTATCTTATTATTGTCTTTTGTCCCCAGCCGGCTGTTTCGTTTTGCAAATCCAAAGGTTATACAGTATACAAAATGATCCAGGCGTCCATCAGATAAAAATAAGCAGGCTATACATGCTGAAACCACCCCAATAATAACACTCTTGTAATAAATCTGTATGAAACTGAAAATGCCGCGAGTGGCGGGGAACCTCAATTCATTTCTTTTGTAACTTTTTCAGTCTGTTGCGGACGTAATCCTTAATGTTTGTCCAGCGCCTATGTCTAAGTGCAGGCTCTTCTGCCATTGCGTGTTGTATCTCGGCCTTTCCAGGAAGTGTGTTCATGACGAGGTGTGTCTTGAAACGAGTTTGAACAGCTTTCTCTTCAGCTTCCCCCCCCCATGGTTTCCTTGTAAATCTAGCTTTCTTTCGAACAGGAGCTGACGCAGTACTGTCATCATCAAAACTATCTAGATTGTCATCAGGCTCTGGACGTCTTTTCTCCGTCATGCTCATTGATTCCTGTGTTGTTGACTTGCTACTTGCTTCATTCACAGGTGCTGTTCCCCCCCCCCCCCCCCCCCCGAGACCTCTCTGCCAGTTTCTGATGTGTCTTCATTGTCAAAGTCAATCTCTTCATCATCGCCCAGCTCAGCTCTAATGCAACTCTCAAAATCTGTCATCCCATTGTTAACTGACAGAAGAATCTTTGCCACTTTTGCCTTTTGAAGAACGTCTTGAGGTTGGCGGTAGATATGGCGATGTATCCGAATATCATGACCAAGGAAATCTGCCAGCTGATCCTGGTCTAACTTCGAGATGGCCATTGACTGAGCCAAAGTTGCAACCTGCTTCCGTAACTGAGTAAATGTGAACATGGCTGGGTATGACACCCGTGCTTCTAGGGCATGGGCCTTCAGAACATCATGGCCTCTGTAAGGCCTCTGACCAGAAGGTGTGGCAAAGATGTACTGGGAATCAGCGAGAGCTGGCACTGATTGCCTCATTTGAAGGATTCTGTCCACAGTTGTCATCATCTTCTTCATCAGCAAAACGGGAACACTCCTATTAAACTTGCCTCTGATTTCCACTCGCTGAAAATGATTCACCATTTTGTAGTAAAACTGTTGCCGCTAGTTTTGATTCACCATTTTCTTCTGAACCTCTGTGAGACCTTTCAAGATATCTTGATTGGTGATCGATCCAATCTTAGCATTCTGGAAGTCTGACACCTTCATTCTCTGAACTTCTCCCCCTCGTTTTCGGTTGAAAAGTGATACAGCACAAAGAGTTGCTTTAACCACTGTCGGATAATCTTCCGAAACCATTCTTGTCTCAAGAAGCTGTTGGACCTTCCTCACATCTTCACATGATGGGATCAGCTTGGGTTTGTTCATGGTCATTTTCCCGACCGACTGGGCTGCTGTAGCGGACACACAATCATACGAGTCCCCGTTGAAGACAGAGTCAAACCGCTGCGCCTCAGAGAGCTCCTGTCGCCACCTGTCGTCTGAACCCTGCCCAAGCTGTTTGGATCCCTGTGACTGATCTGTGAACACTTTTTCAAAGCATGGCCTATGCGCATTGCGAGATTGCCTTTTTTGAACTGATGTGTGTCCTCATCAAAATCTGCTAGCTCTTTCAGCCAGGACAACATGATCAAAGCTAGCTGAATTGATCACAGCATTTAAACTTGCGATTTTCATTTCTGACCTCACTCTGATAATCTTTAATAGTCTCCCTAACTCCCGCATCCTGGAGCTGATTTGTCCAGCTGTGTGTTCTTCAATATCCCTGCGGTCAAATAATCTCTTTCCATACTCAAGAAGCAAGGGGTCAGTTCTGATGAGACGGCTTATCTCATCATCTCTCTGCCTGGCCAATATCTTGTGATAGAAGGAAAATTCAACGTCTAAGGGTATTGGAAGCATTAGCCGACCACGGCGCGCCGCCTCGCCTCTCTGAGTGATCTGAAACCCTCCTGGTTTCTGACAGCAACGTTTTGAGTGTACAGAGATCAGCTTTTTTTGATAGAGCCCTTTGCAATGGCTACAGGCGAGAAGGTCGTCTACCTTACTAGTTTTGGTGCGATACTTAGGAATCAAACATCCTGATTAGTTTTCAAGAACAGCAACGTTATGCATCTTGTAGTCTGATCCATGCTCGACGTCTCTGCTTTGTCCCTGTTTTCATCAACAAAATTTTAGCAACGTCTGCTTCATCTGCATGGACATCTTGTAAGTGCGTGCTCATTTTCAAGACAAGCTTGCCACACAATTTGCATGCATGTTTCTTGTCCCATTTGTACTTTCCTTTCCCTCTCTGCGACACGTGCACACCTGTTTCTTCTGTAAGTGCTCTTTCCCCACCCCCAGCACCATGTTCCTTCTGCCTATCCACATTCTCATTGCCACCCCCTAACGCACACTGCACCTTGCTGGTACTAGCATCACCGACACCTGGCCACCCCGAACCTGCCACTTTGATGAAATCTAACATAGTCGATACAATACTGTCTATGTCAGAGATCCCAGCAATTGATGCCAACACACCGTCTGAATCCGGTGAGCTCGAGCCAGGAACAAACTCCTCGTCATCACTGCCCTCGTATTGCGATGCGCTTGCACTCTCAGTCTCAGGTCCATCCCAGGCTCCATTTGCCAACTGGAGAAAGAAAGAAAGAAAGATTGAAACCAAAGCTGCATTAGGACAGAAACAGCCCAATTTTGGTTTAAGGGGCGTTGCACAAGAATAAAAAGAGTAAACCCGTGTATGACCGATTTACATATGTGTGACCTCGGTGACGAGGGCTGGCTTCTGCAGCAGCAAAATCCACGTTTTCTGAAAATGTAAGCAGTTTTCACACATTTGTCAACCCTGCGTGACCCTTTGAGAGAGGTCACTCAAATTGGCATGTTTAAAAAGGTCTTGCCACAAAGTATCCTTGGGCCAAGCTTGAAGAAATGTGGCTTGAATAGTCTCCGAGAAAATGCCACCGTTAACTCATTCTACCCCAGACACACCACAGCAGTATAAGGATCGACCATGATAGTTCAAAGGTGATGCCAAAATAGCTTGGCGCCTACGGGCGCCAAGCTATTCTGGCATCACCCTTGAACTATCATGGTCGATCTGTGTCCTGCGCTGCAATGCGGTCTTGAGAGGACAGGGGCAAAATTTAAGGATTTTGGTGTTGGGGTAGAATGAGTTAAAGTTTACCATGGACGCCGACGGATGACCAGTGGCCCAAAACATAAACTCACTTTTGCTTCGCACGCACGCCAGCCAATAAAATGAAGATGATCATAGAATCACTTTACTTACCAGTTTGTAATTGGGAGCATTCCGCTGCCGTCCATGCACCCTCCTACCAGACGCACCCTCTGTAAACCATTGACATTTTGAATCAGATTGATTTACATTGCTTAATGTCCCGACAGCAACAAGGCTTTCTCAGGACGTGCCTGCACTGCTTTTGAAAAAAAAACTAAACAGAACATTGAATGTATGTCGCCAGCCGGTCAAATACGTTAAATAAACCTAACACATGGGGCCTAAATAAAGCTAAGACCATTTAGCAACACATCCAATATCAAGAGCTACAGGCAGTGCAGACAGTAGGGAGAGTTTTAAAAAGGCAAATACAGGTGAATGGACAAAGGGTAGACAGAAATACATGCCCCAGAATAGAGAGAAAAACCAACCCTGTGGAGCTGACCAGGGTGACCCTGGGAACTAAAAACTGGTAATACAGTAAAAAGCGACACTTCAGTTGCACAATCCGAAAGACCTGTTTGTGGAAGTTTGTTCTTTGAATCGCGAGGCAGTTTTGCGAACGAGGATTGAAATATGGCGCCATTTTAAAAAAAAAGTCAACTCATACTGTGCATGCATGTGTCAAGTTACTTTTCGATCACTGACAATCACACATGCCAGAAAAAAAGAAACAAAATCACGTGGCAGATTGACCTTGTAATGGTGTTATTGAACGAATTGCTTTCATTGAAGAAGAAAGCTTTTGTTAAAATCGTGGGGTTCTATTATCATTTACTACAAGACTCAACGGTCAGAGAGGAAGACAGGGACCGAGCCACGGCCGAAGCAGACGCCTTATTTTTCTGGGCCAAACGGGTATCGGGGATTGGAGGCATCTCTCAGTTAAATAACTGTACTGAACAAGTACATTTGGGCGTGCTCTCAACTAAGAAATATTGCATAAAGTACCTCTGCAAACGTGAAGAATGGCCAGCGGGGGACGAAAGACGTTTTAGGAAGGGAAGGGAAACAACTCCGTTCATCGGTGTTATTGACCAATCAGCGATCATCAAGTAAAACACTCGCTCGCTTGCGTGTGAACACACAGGCCCAGGGCGTCGCAAAAACACAACATGAAGTAAATCTGGGAAAATGGGGACATCCTATTTTGATATTTTTTTCTGACTTTTGAATGAAAGATAATGCAGAAACAACCCTCAGAAAAAATGGGTGCCTGACTTGGTCACCCAGAATTTTACACACACCCATTTTGCATAAGGATGGTTAAAAAAAGTCACCCATTTCAGTGGTTTCGTGTACACACACACACACACACACACACACACACACACACACACACACACACACACACACACACACACACACACACAAAATCATACAGCCGGATACACACGCCCCAAGTGACAAGCATCCCCTGGCGTGGGGAATTGAACATCGATGACCATTAAGTGGCATCTAGTCTCGTAAGCCCTTGTGGCCTCATGGCGGTCAAAGCCTCTTTCAGATGAACCTGACACGAGGGAACGTCAAAAACTGAGACAGAAAATGTGATCAGATTTACAGCATTTGTATTAGTTTTAGTGTCGACTGAGATTCACCAGTTCATCTAACTCTTTGTTGTGTATTCGGGTTCGAAATTACTATGATACGGCACAAGTCTGCCACAGTCGTGCTCATGGGTGACAGTCTTCAGTCCTTGAGACTGATTTTCAAAATTCCAACTGAACTTCAACTTTTTTGTTCAGACAGGACAACCATGCAGCCAGTCTGTTCCATCTGTAACTAACAGGTTTGTGTCCCCTGTTAGACAAGACAGTGAATGCCATAGAACACATTACTGAACTCATTCAGTCCCGACACAACACAGCAAGATATGGCTCGACCATGATAGTTCAAGGGTGGTGCCAAAATAGCTATTCTGGTACCACCCTTGAACTATGTGATAGAAGTTTATTGCCATATGTAGTAATACATTAGGTAATCGTTGCGCAACATAAAAAGGACATTAAACACATTAAAATATAAACTACTCACGTGCACACACACACACACACACACACACACACACACACACACACACGCGCGCGCGCGCGCGCACGCACCGTATGCCTTAGTAACTATTGTGGTCTAAGCATAAAAGCAATAAACACGATTTCACAGTAACACAAATTACATAGGACATATCGTAATATAAAACTGAACACGTCACTTGCATCATAGACACAACAGTGCAGTTAGCCTATTTTCTACACATTAGTTTGGCCAGCCACCTGCTGCTGTGGTATGCAGTCACTCCCCGCTGCGAGCAGGCTATCTAGGTCACTGTCTGGCATCAACTATTCCTTCTATAATCTCTGTTGCGGGACTACTGATGTGTGTGTTATGCCTGTGTTTAATGTTCTCTATCTCTGCTTCCTCAGTTTTCTACGTACCCTGCGGGATGTTTGACAGCAGATACACTTAGTAGTAGGATATTGGAAGATAATTCCCTTCTAGCATAATGAACAGTTCTTCCAGGCAGTATGACTAGGCGTGCGCTAATGATTAATTGCCACCGATGGCTTACCTTGCACTCAGTTTCACCCGACCGCTCCGTAACTAAAAGTGTGTTCTGCACAGCCGTGTACGGATGAAGTATTATGCTGATAGCTGAACAATACTGTTTATATATACATTACATTAAACAGTGGGACGGATGGGTCAGGTTTGGCGTTTGTTTGCATCATTAAAAGTCTGGACAGCAGTTGGGTAAAAACTGTTTTTAAAACGACTCGTGCCGTATTCCGATCGCTCTATAACGGCACCCTGATGGCAACATCTCAAACAACTCAATATTACACATATCATGGTCGATCTGTCTCCTGAATCCTGAATTGTAATGCAGTTCTGAGAGGACAACTCTGGGGTGTGGGTATTTTGTACCTGGGACACCATGAGTTAAAGACATCTTTCAGACATCTTTACCTGTACACTGCTGTTGACTAAAGTCAAACATGGATCAAGTCCTCTTAAGCTTCTGAGTTCGAGCACACAATGTGTTACTGCCTTTAATGACTACTTTGTTGTCGTTTTCATGCAAGCTATTCCCCGCGGTAATAGTGGGAGGTGTTTTGAAAAGTGTGTTTGTTCGCACGTCCTAGAAAAAAAAAAGCGAGAGAAAATTGGAAATAGCTTGAACATCAGTGACACACACAAGAACAATAGTTCAATAGGGGAGACCTATATAAAGCACGGCTGTACAATCAGTTCAACCTTATATCCAGCGCGTGATTAACCCTTTTACTGCCGAGAAAAAAAGCAACATCCAACTACAAGAGACATAAATCCTCATGAGCCCCCGCAATTGCGGGGGCTCATGAGGATCTATGCCTCTTGTTGAAACGATTTTGTATCCACGTTCTTAGTACGTCTGGGCGTCTTCGACGCTGAGTTCACATTGGCTTAAAAATCATAAGCTGCGTCCATTGGCAGCGAAGCGAGTTGGTGCACGTCACGGTAGACAGATGATTGATCAGCGATAGCCCATGGTTAGTGCCTGATTAGCGCAGTACCTGGATGGGCGCTACGCTAATAAGGCACTGCTCATCAGCTTATTTTGTTTGACCCATTTCCATGGCCGCCCGTAGTTACGCACTTTGAGACACTTTTTACAGCCAGCCACACTGATTGAATGATTGATTGTATATAAATATAAGCAACTGATAAACAAAAGCGGAATTATTTCGTATTTATCTATTATTTATAGTATCCCCTTCTTGGCCGGTGAACGCAGATTGTCTTTCTGAGCTTCTGTTATCCCAGATCATACTGAGGCTAAAAGCTTCAAATTAATTTGTGCACTGCCATAATATGCAAGCTACATTATAGTACTTACATATAAGGGTATAGACCAATGGCTTTAGTTCAAGGGTGGTGCCAGAATAGCTTGGCGCCTAGAGGCGCCAAGCTATTCTGGCACTACCCTTGAACTATTTTAGTCAAACTTATTTCACACACTGGTGTATTCCGAATGATAAGGGTTAATGCGTCGCCAACAGGGGGCGGATCAGTTTACTTGAGGAGTGTTGGGGGGGGGGGGGGGGTGGAGGGTCCAGGTTTCTGTTTGGGACCTTCAACCTGACGCAAAAGGACCTCCCGACGCTAGTCTTAAAGAATTCTTGGCCTGGATCGTGCTCAGTATTTCTCGGATGAAAGGGTTAGTTAGTTATTTGGGTTTAACGCCGAGCAGGCAACTAAGGCCATCTCACGGCGGGAAGGGTAAAAATCTGGTCAGCCAGACTAAAAGAAAGGTCTTAAGACATGATGTAAATATACCTTAAAAATATGTCAGGCTAAAATGTCGCACAGGTCTTTAAAGAAAACGTCGGAAGACTCTCAAAAAGGTCAAAATAATAGAAACATCATAATCTATAAACGCTCAAATCTTATTAAAAATATGGCACTCTCTCAGAAAACTGAAGATCTTGTCCGGGGGCACATCCCGGAACAAAACCTTCAAGGAGTCTGCTGTGAAATGTTTATACCTTGTGTCGATTAGATCAGCACAAGACAACAAAAAGTGTTGAACAGAGTACTGCTCGTCGCAGGCATAACACCATGGACGCTCCTCCTGTTTAAGTAAATAAGAGTGCGTAACATACGTGTGGCCGATGTGGAGCCGAGCCAGGACAGTCTCCTCACGGCGGCTGCCGCAGCGATAAGGTAGACCGTCGGACAACTTAGGAAGGGCTTCATGCAGCTTGTTAGCTTCCTCTTTGTCCCACTCGGACTGCCACTCACGGGCTATGTACGCACTAGCCACATGTCTAAAATCACTATAAACAGTCTGTGTGTCAGGGACAGGGTCATTGCGGGCATCGTTGGCAGCAGAATCTGCGATCCTGTTGCCTTCGATGCCCACATGCCCTGGCACCCAAGTAAAAATGATATCATAATGTTCCTTCATCAAGTCCGCGTGGAGCTCTCTGATCTGCACCAGCAGTGGGTGGTCATTTCCCGTGCCCTGAAGGGCCTGCAGGGCAGAAAGAGAGTCAGACAGAATCAGGAAGTTCCTTTCTCTAGATCGATAAGCATGCCTGAGTGCCAGCAGAACCGCCTGCAGTTCCGCACTAAATACAGATGAGTGGTCTGGGAGGCGGTGCTTAAATGGGCGTCTAGGATGGCGAGAGGACACTGCGGCCGCAGCCACTCTCCCATCCTCAGACTTTGACCCATCGGTATAGATGCGACAATAGCCAGGAAAAATTGAAAGCAGTTCATTGAGGCTCTGTTGGTATATGGCTGGTGGAGTAGAGTCTTTCTTGTGGGCAGTCAAGTCCAGCAAGATGTCAGGAACTGGTAAGAGCCAAGGTGGAGTGATGTGTTGCAGGGATTCCGAAACTCTGTCCAGGTCCAATCCGGCCGCCTGCAGATGAGGTCGGACACGGAAAGAAAGTGGACGGACAGCTCCCGGATGGGTATCGTAAATCTCTGCAAACGATGGTTTAAAAACACAATCATAGGCAGGATTGTCTGGATGGGCCTTCAGTTTCAGAACGTAGCTGAGCATGAGGCGGATGCGGCGGAGCTTGAGAGAAGGCTCCCCTGCCTCGGCATACAGACTAGGAACTGGAGACGTCCTGAAGGCCCCAAGACATATCCGCAGACCCTGATGGTGAATAATTGTGTTCAGACGCTGTAGCACAGACTTGGAAGCTGAGCCATACACCACAGAGCCGTAATCCAGTTTGGACCGAACAAGGGCCCGGTACAGACGAAGTAAGACAGTACGGTCCGCACCCCAGTCAGTACGACCGACGACACGAAGAATGTCGAGGGTCTTCTGACAAGAGGTTCTAAGGTAATTAATATGCGGAAGGTAAGTCTTTTGTCAAAAATGACCCCCAGAAACTTTGCCTCCTCGGCCACCTTAATTGGCACTCCAGCAATGCTCAGGCTAGGTTCTGGAAAAAATTAGTTAGTAAAATGCACACAAACAGTCTTGGAGGGCGAGAACTTGAATCCATTGAGAGTTGAGACACCCACCGCTGGATGCGATCAACGCACAGCTGCAAGCGCCTCTCAAGGGACGCAAGTCCTCGACCACGTGCGCACAAAGCAAAGTCGTCAACAAACAAAGAGCATTCAGAATCATCCTTGACGGCCTTTACAATGTTATTAATTTTAATACTAAATAAAACAGGAGATAGAATGCTGCCCTGTGGGACACCCATCTCCTGTTCAAAGGAGTCGGAGAGGGTGGAGCCCACACGGACATGGAACGACCGGTTAGTCAAAAAATTGTGAATAAAAACGGGCAGGTGCCCTTTAAAACCCATGTCCAACAAGTCGGACATTATGCCATACTTCCAGGTAGTGTCATACGCCTTCTCAAGATCGAAGAAAATTGCATAGACATGCTGCTTGTTGACAAAAGAATCTCGAATAAATGATTCAAAGCGGACTAAATGGTCAGTTGTACTACGGAAGCGCCGGAAACCGCACTGGAGGTCTGTGAGGAGACCCTGTGACTCAAGATGCCACACCAGGCGGGCGTTGACCAGGCGCTCCATAGTTTTACATAAACATGATGTCAAAGCGATAGGCCGGTAGTTGCCCGGGTCGGAAGGATCCTTACCCGGCTTGGGGATCGGTACAACCACAGCCTGGCGCCAAGACGGCGGAAAATGACCAGTTCTCCAGATATGGTTAAAGGCCTTGAGAAGTACAAGGAGTGACCTCTCAGGCAGATGCGTTAGGAATTGATAGTGGACGGTATCTAGGCCAGCAGCAGAGTCATTACATTTCTGCAAAGCTTGCTGCAATTCTGATTCTTCTTCTTCTCGAACGCCGTCACACTTGGAGTTTGGCTCTCAAAATGAAATCTGTGGTCTTCTGTAGCGCCTCCACAGGCCCGTACAGTTTCTCTTGTAGAGTGGCGGGCTTCGGCCATATCTCCTCCCTCAGCGGCTGGTGGTTCCCACAGTCCTGGAGGATGTGCTCTGCAGTCTGCTCTGCTTCTCCACAAGGGCACAGGGGAGATGGCACGAGGTGGAAGCGTCTGTGCAGGTGGAAATTGAGTCGGTTGTGCCCGGCCCTCAGACGAAAGATGGTCACCTGCTCTTGTCTGGACAGCTGATGGCAACTGTCTGGGGGCCGTTGTGGTGGTCTGTACACAGACTTAATGATGGTCTTCACCTCTGTGAAGCTGACTCCATTTTCATCTTGTTCTTTCTCTGCGCCCACTTTTGCCATTCTGTCAGCTTCATTGCCGTAGATGCCACAGTGTGAAGGGATCCACTGCAGCACCAGTCTGGTGCACTTGATGTTTTGCAGTGCCTCTTGTAGACGTGGCAGTTTGCTTGCTGTTGCTGCCTCAAGGACAGACATGACATCAGTAAGGAAGACAATCTGGGCATCTGTAACGACGGTGTTTTAGTGTACTACTGAACTAAATTGTTACATATAAACGTTTATGGAATGAGTGTGTGCGTGGGCTGTCTGCCAATCTGTATAAAGGTGGGTGTTCTATCTCTGTTTACTAGACTCTTTCATCCACCACACACGCGCTTACAAACAAGGACAAAGGCCACACAGTTATCTCTCTTTGCCCTCTGTTTAACTTATTCTCATACACTCATAACATACATTAAACCACACAATTCACATCATATAAACCAATCTACACCAATAACAATTCACATCATATAAACCAATCTGCACAAATAACTAACAAGTGGCAACTTCAGCGCTCACACATTCACTCGCTACCGTAGAGGTCGTTGTCTCTCTCGAGAGACGTCACTCGACTCCTCTTTATACTAGTGTCGACACAGTCAATATCACATTGACGACTTGACGGAGATTCCCGAACTGAATATTACTATTCAATGACTACTCACAGATTTAGAACATTCCTAGGCGTGAAATTAACGGCGCTAGGCGACAATAGCTACACTGACGGAACACTGCATGTGGTCCTGTAGCACGAATCTGTGGCTTACTTCGCTACCGTTGCTGCTCGTAGCACCAGTGATGGTAGGACGAAGGAGAGATGAAGGCTTGATGTCCGCACCTGGTCACGTACGTGATGCCTTCAGGACAGCTTCATCGGCCCTACACCAGGGGTGTCCGCTCCGTACCGGCCCCGCTGTACACAACATTTATACACTCATAAATGTTCGCTCTTATACCCAAAAGTCTGAATGTGTCTTCGGCACATTATTATTCTTCAGAGCGCTCTAGATCATTTCCTCTGAAAACTGTCTTCTTTATGCCACCATACTACAATCACTATTGTCATAATTCTTATGACAATTCCTATAGCCACTTTAACACAGTGCACACATTTCCTATAGCCACTTTAACACTGTACACACATTTTACGTACCTACACCCAATGGATTATGAGCCAAATATTACAATCACAGCTCACCTTCAATTCGTAACATATTACTGCACATTTCATCATTAGATCACTAAATATATACTGAATTCTATTCCTATTTCAGTTCCACATCTTCACATATGAATGAATACAACATGACATCCTGGTTATAAACTATATCACATAATTACATGACTAAACACGTATTGACACGAGCCATCGCATTTCCTTCAAACATGGCTCTTCTGCACTCTAATAATAATTCATAAAACAATACTTTTTTTGTCATCTGAATAGCGTTACAGGTCATTATAAATACCGGTACTAAAAGAATAAATACCTGTATTCAATATACAGCTATCGAATTCTCTAGCCAGAATTCTTCCTCAGAGCCCTAGCGAAAACGACCGCTCGACTCGACTGGTGTAGCATCTCTAACTGGCAATTATTCCCGATACTACACTGTCACTCCCACACGTGACACGTGAACATCGCTCACCTACATTACCGCACGTGAACATGGCTTATCTGTACATTACCGCTCGTGAACAATGCTTATCTCTACATTATTCGCATGTGTACATTCAGTCCAACTGCTAATGACGTCACACCATCGTCCGACCGAACCCTGCACTAAAGGCGTTCGTTACAGCATCAGGGTCTGCAGTGCCACTAAGGGTGTTAGCTGCGCGGACTAGGGCTTCCACCTCAGCTCTGTAATTTGTGCAGTGAAGGCCTGTTGGTACTGCCTCTGCCTGCCATTTTCCGTTTGGGTACTGAATGTACATCCCAGCCCCTCCATCCTGAACTGCATCTGTGGCTGATCCATTGGTGTATGCCCGTATCCATGCTTCCTGGGGATACTTTTCTTCGAGCATGGCCAGTGTCAGGGCTTTCTTGCTCACAGTGCTGTGCTCATCTCTGGTGGTGATGTAGGGTACCGTGGAAGAGATGGTGATGTTTTCTGGCTTACTTTCCCAAGGTGGAAGGTCGCTAGCAGGATTCAGAGCCTCTACCTGCGCAGGCAGCTTTGCCTGGTGTTTTCTCTGCAGTGCTCTCGTCTCCTTCACAAAGCTTGATCTTTTCAGTCTCCCTGAGGTTGGTTGTTTCATCCTAGCGTTCATAGGATGGTCTTTGGAAGACTTGACCTTTGTGGACTGTATCAAGGCTTTGCAATCTCTTCTCATGCGCAGGGGTGGGATGCCCGTTGTCTCTTCCATCTTTTCAATTGGTGTGGATCTCATTGCGCCGGTGATGATACGCAGTGCCTGGTTCTGAACTCTGTCAATGGTCTGCTGGTGTGACTGGGCTGCCGTCAACCATGCATTAGATCCGTACTCAAGGTGTGGTCTCACTGTGCCTTGATATACATTTTTGAGGATCTTTTCATTGGCTCCCCATTGTGTTCCAGCCAGTTTTCTCATGATGTTCAGCTTTCTTCTAGCTTTCGCTTCTACATTCCAAATGTGCGGCTTCCACGTCAGCCTCTTGTCAAGGGTGACTCCCAGGTATGTCTGTTGGTCTTCATACCGCAGCGGGGTGTTGCCCAGTGTTAGGTTGCCAGCCTTTGCCTTGTTGGAGAGAGAAGAGTGTGGCTGATGATTTTTCTGTGTTGATGGTCACACACCAGTTGTTGGTCCAGTCTGTCAGCCTGTCCAGGGCTAGCTGCATCCTGTATGTAGCAGTTGTTGCATACTCTTCTGTACACCAGAGTACCAGGTCGTCTGCGTACAGGGCTGCGTGTACACCTTTTGGTAGCTCTGGCACAAGGTCGTTGATGAAAAGTATGAACAGTGTCGGTGACAGGACTCCCCCCTGTGGCACCCCCTGACGCAACAGCACTTTTTGGCCACAGTACCCATCCACTGTCACACGGGCTCTGCGATTGTGCAGGTATGACTTGGTCCACCGGTACATATTCCCTTGGATGCCACTGCGAAGGAGTTTCACAAGGAGACCATCCTTCCACACCTTGTCGAAAGCCTTCTGTAGGTCAATGAAGGCAGCTAATGTCACCTTCTGATCTTGAAAGGCATCTTCTATGACCTGTGCAAGGTGTGTTGTCTGGTCTTCTGTACTCTTGTAGCTTCTGAAGCCAGCGTGCTCTGGCACGATAATGCTCTCAGAGTCCAGGTACCACTGCAGGCGCTTGTTGATGATGCGCTCCATGGTCTTGCACACACAACTTGTCAGGCTGATGGGGCGATAACTCAGGGCTTTGGACTTATTCTTCCCTTTCTTCAAAATTGGGATCATCCTGGCTTCCTTCCAGCACTGGGGTACCTGTCCTCCTCTCCAGCTGTGGTAAAAGATGTCCAGTAGCTTCATTAAGGTAGTGTTGCCAAGGTGTTGTAACATCTCGTTTGAGATGCTGTCTGGACCTGGAGATTTTTTCTTCTTCAGCTGTTTGATGGCCATCTTCAGTTCTGGAAGGGTGATGTCCTTCTTCATTGCATCATGGATGTTCACATCTCTTGTTCTCTCTCTTTCTTCCTGTCTGGTTTCTTTCGCAAGCATTCGTGGGACAGTGATGTCACTTTCTTTCGCATAGATCTGTGCAAACATGTTTGCAGCTTTCCTACCAGTCAGTGCTTTCCCTTCTTCTTCCAAGGTGATCTTCTGTTCCCTGGTGCCCTCATCGTTCAACGCCTTGGTCAGTCTCCACAACTTCGTGGTGTCCCTGTCCATGTTTAGTCTTGCAGTGTTCTCTCTCCAACTTCTTCTTGTGCACTCCAACTTCATCTTCAGATACTGGGCCTTACTGTGTTGTAGCTTGATGTTGTTTTCTTGGCTGGGGTTGGTTTCAGCGTCTTCTCTGGCCCTAGTGAGGTTGTCATGTGCTTTCTGAAGATCTGCGGTCCAGTATGGGGTGTAGTTTTTCCGGACCCCTCGAGGTATGGATTCCTTGGCTGCCTTACTGATAATGTCATTAAACTCTCTGACCACATTGTTGATGTTCCTTCCAGACACAGCGAGGTCTTGCATTAGCTCATTTGTTCGGATACTGAACAAGCGCCAGTCTGCCTTTCGGTAGTTCCATCTTGGCCGGTGTGGCGAGCTAGCTGCTGTGCATCCTTTTAGGGTTAGGAGTATAGGGCGGTGGTCACTTCCTCCTAGCTGTGGTCCTACTGTTCTGCTGAGGCACTTATGAACATCTTCAGTGCAAAGCGCCAGGTTCGGTGTAGTGGTGGTGTGCCAGCGGCGAGAGTAGAAGGTAGGTTGGTCCTCAGGGTCATTGGCAAGTATCAGGTGGTTTTCATCTTGCCACTCCTCAATGTCTTCTCCTCTCTTGTCCAGTGTGTCATATCCCCAACTCTGGGACTGGCTGTTGAAGTCACCAGTGATGAGGAATCCACTGTCCGGGACCTGGATAGTGTCGAGGGACAGCAACTTATCATTAGGGCAGTAGTAGTTGACAAGGTCAAGGGTGCTGTCACTGGTGGTTACCTTGACCTGGATGTATTCTGCCTCTTCCATGAATCTCCTGGTTTCGCTGGCATTCAGGTTGTTTCTAACTAGGGTCATAACCCCCCCCCCCCTTCTTCCTCCCTTGGCGATCACTTCGGAAGACCTGACATCCTCTGACCTTAAAGGGTTTCCCTTCTTGCAGGTGTGTCTCTTGTATACAGCAGATGTGTATGCTGTTTTCATGCAGAAAGTGCTCTAGTTCTGTTTTCTTGTTGGTAACCCCTTCGGCATTCCAGTGCATGATGTTCACATTGGCTTTTTCTTTGTCTCTGGTCTTGTTTTTTCGCTGGCCAGTCGCTCTACTTCCCAGTCCCATGGCTCCTCGAGACAGTCGGGAAGGTCCTCCAGTCGCTGGGGGTGGGCTCTGAAGAGGCGCAGAGCCCGGTACTGCACCTGCCTGGTGAGACTCCACAGGGCGAGCACCATTCCTCTTGAATCCATCTCCAAGTGTCATATGGCTGTATATGCATGGTACTGTGGTTTATTAGAGTGCGCTGTGCAGCCCAGTACCTCCGTCTTCAGCACTCGGGGTTTCTGTCGGGGTTACCTCACCCTTAGCTCCTGGTCAAAAGGCCTTTCCTGGGAGCACAGGATGGTTTAGTTTTGGAGTATCCTTCTCCTAGATGGATTGCCGACCAAGGCTTATGGGTCCCATCTACTCAGGTTTTTCCTTCTCGAAGGAGATCTGCCAACCAAGGCTATCGAGCATCCCTGCCCGGATTTGTATAGGGTTTACTTCCCTAGCCTTTGCCTCTCCCAAGGCACCCACAAGGCAGTGGGGCTATTTACCCATAACTGGGGATCTGGTTCATGGGCATCAGGGCTTGTCCACACATCGATGGGCCTGCATGCCGCATGTCTGGGGGCCAGATCTCCTCCGAGTCCTCTGTAGTTCAGCCCGAGTCCGTAAGGTGCTCGGTTACCATGAGTCACCACGAGGAGGCACTACATGAGGCTTGTTGTTGGAGAGGCTGTGTACTGGCAGGGAGAGACTGACATGTTCTGCTCCCCTTTTCGCAAAACTGCTAGCCAGCGGTGGGAGCTGAAAGCGAGAGCGACAAGCACAGACGCTACACTACCACACTAGACGCATCACAACAACCATTTGACCCACGCTGCAATTCTGATAATGTAAACGGGACATTATAGTCTTCTGAGTTATCGGACTCAAAATCACAAATACGAGACTCTCGTTTCTCCTTCTCTCTCTCTGGAAGAAAGGTGAATAATGCTCCGTTGAAGAATTATGGGCAATGGTGGAGGCAAGCAAATTGGCCACAGCTTTTTTATCTGTAACCAAACTGGCACCATCTCTAAGATGGCCAACAGAAGCCGAGCCACCTCTGCCCCTAATTCTCCGAACAGCCTTCCATACTTTCTGGGACGGAGTCCGAGAAGTTAAAGATGAGACGAAGCGTCTCCAGGAAGCACGGCGTTCACGTTTAAAAATGTAACGGGCTTTCGCCCTCTGTCTTTTAAAGGTTAAAATATTCACTTGCGACGGATTACGGAAAGCACGTCGCTGAGCAGATTTGCGCGCTATTTGGGCCTTGCGGCACTCTTCGTTGAACCATGGTACTCTCGGCTTTCGAGGGACTGATGCGAAAGTTTTAGGGATGGTTTCACCCGCTACGTCCAACAAAATAGTAGTAAAAGAAGAAATAGGTTCTTCAGATGACATGACCACCTCCTCTGTAATACGAGACTGACAGAGGGAGGCGAACAGAGGCCAGTTAGCTTTCTGAAGATTCCAGCGCCCCACCGGCGGATCCTCCCCACAGCTGACCGATGACAGGACTACTGGGAAGTGGTCACTACCACACAGGTCATCGTGAACCTTCCAGTCAAAGTCCAGCATGAGAGAAGGATCACACACAGTGAGGTCTAGAACAGAACTAGATCCTGAACCTGGGTTAGAGTATGTAGGTGAACCATCGTTAAAGACACATAGGTTAAGTTGAGAAAAAACATCTTCTAACATCTGACCTCTGCCATCATAGTGGTCACTACCCCAAAAGTGAGCGTGACCGTTAAAATCCCCCATGAGAATAAAGGGAGGGGGCAGTTGATCAACTAAATTAAAAAAATCATTACTACAGACCCGCAGGGATGGTGGCAGGTAAATACTGCATATGGTTATGGTCTTCTTCAAGGTAACCCGAGCTGCGACAGCCTGAAGACAGGTGTCGATGCTAACGGGGCTACATAAAATTTGGCTACTAATGAGAAGAGCCACTCCACCCGAGGTCCTCTCCGAATCAGAGCCTTTATGTATAACGTTAAAACCATTAAAGGACACAGGGTCAGAAGTCTTCAGGTAAGTCTCCTGAAGAGATATTACTGAGGGGTTATAGCACTTGACTAAAAGACGTAATTCCTCAAAGTTAGCTTGAAAACCACGACAATTCCACTGAAGCAGAGAGTCCATGATTATGTCTTATCTGGGGGTGCGGAGTTTTTCCCCCCTTTTCCTTTGCCTTGGAAGGAGTCGGAGAAACAGAGGGGGGCCGGCTCCCGGGCCTCCTCTGGTTCTTAGGAGATGAAGGGGGTGGAGCTGCCGCAGCATCGGCAACTTCCACTCCCTCCATCTGCTCCTCCAATGCAGCATATTTGTTTTGAAGGGGGACATCAGTGTTCCCATTCTGGGCCCGTGCGCACGGCGGTCCCATAGATTTCTTTGACTTCTGGTCCTGGGCAGCGGTCCTGCCGCTAGAGTTAGCGGCCTTAGAAGGCTGACCAGAGCCAGAAACCTTTGGCGTTGACAAACTAGCAGGTTTGGGTGGGGGCTGAGGCTTAGGGGCAGCAGAAGGCGGTGCCACCGGACCGGTAGCGTCCGCCCTCTGCGTTCCCTGGCTCCTCGTCACCACCGGAGGAGGGTTACTCTCCAGGGGTGAGAGGATCCGAGGCTCTGCCCCCAACCAAGAAGTTGGGGTTTGACAAGAGAAGTCTTTGGTGGGGCGCTTGCCTGCCACCGCAGCACTGAAAGTATACACAAAGTTGTTATTTGAGTTTGGCGCCGCCTCAGCTGCACCAGGACCGTCAACCAGTTTTTTGGCGTCCGCAAAGGACAGCCCCTTCTCCACACGCACCTGCTGAATCCTGCACTCGGAGATCCAACGAGGGCACTTCTTGTCCGAAGCCATATGCGCCCCCTGGCAATTCACACACAGGGGGATGGCTGTGCAGGACTCAGCAGAGTGTCCGGGCTTAGTGCAACGGGCGCATAGAGCCTCTGCCTGGCGGCATGTCTTCTGCCCATGGCCATACTTTTGGCACTTAAAGCACCGAAGGGGGAGAGGGACGTACTTTTTCACTTTTAGGGAGTAGTAACCTCCCCAGATGGTAGTAGGAGCTGTGGGGGTGCCAAACGTCAGGATGATGGTAGGGAGACGGATCTCCCTACCACCTCGTTTGGAAATGAAGCGCCTGACGTAGGTCACCCCCTCTGACTTAAGGTTCCGTACAAGTTCATCTTCAGACAGTTCGGCCAATGCTTGATCTTTAATCACTCCTCTAGAGGAATTCATTGTTTTGTGGGGAGTGACCTCCACTGGAGTGTCTCCGATGGAGGAGAGCCTCAGTAGCCCATTGGAGTGTGCCCGGGTACGGCACTCTACCAACAAGTCACCAGACCTGAGGCGCTGGGCCTCAGGCCTGCCAACACGGCTCCTGAGGGTCTCCCCTACCAGGAAAGGGTACAGCTTTGAAACAGGCTTCTCTTTAACTTTGCTGTGGATAATGAGAAAGCGAGGCCAGGCGGCCGACGCCTGAGGTGTCGCTTCCTCGCAGTCAGAGTCACTATCGTTTTCAATGACAATGTCGGCGGCTATGTGCCACTTTGGTGCTAGTTTTGGTTTTTTGATAATTTCCATATTATAGTATGATAGATATTCATCCCCCGGGGGTCCCCGCCCGCCACCGAGCCCAACAAGGGAAAGTGCAATTGTCGGCGGGTCTCCAGCCGACGCACAATGGAGACTGCCCGAAAGATATACTCAAGGGGGTAAGCCCGATTGAACCGTTTGAGCCACCGCCTTCTATCACACTGTTGAATACAGGGGAATACTGGCGTAAAGCACCTAATCAGCATCAGAGGCTATAGCATGGTGCTCCGTATAACAACCCGCATGTCAACAGGGGGATAGGGCTCGACGTGACAAGAGCCGATTGACTAGGCCGGTACGACTAGCCTCCCGTTTAGGCAGAAGTCAAGGCCAAAGTGGAGTGTTTCAGCCACCAGGATCCTCTTCTCCCCCGACACGGGTCTCCAAGCACGGCAAACACTTGGGATCCAAAGGACCAAAAGCTCACGCGTATTTTTAAGGACCAATCCAACATGGTAAGACTTGGGTAAGCACAGCTCCTTAAAAACCGGACCAGTGAAAAAGACTGAACAACATATCTGCTGACATCAAGTCCTAATCCTGGACAAAGATGGCACCCGTCTGCTAGCCCACTCAGTCAGGGACCGAGTGGACTACCCACCCACGCCACGTGGAGGCCGGTGCCGGGTAGGCGGGATGAAAGGGTTTGATATAATAAATCATACGAGTTCAGAGTATATTTAGTTGCGTCATATGTGCTGGCACTTCGGTTTAGGTGTTAACCCCTTCGCTGTCAGCTGACGCCGACACTTGAGCCAGTCAGGCTGGGGCTTCACAGTCTTGTGATATGTCTCCACCGAAGGACTACCTAACGTTTGTTTATGTATGAAGTTTGAATGTCATAATGTCAAAGATTTTTACTTTTTCTCCTTCACCACTGGCACGGAAGAGTTTCCCGAACACTGAACGGTAGTAAAGACACAACTGTTACATGTTCCTACTTACTTGAGTTTGTCAAAATAAGGGTAGAAAAGTGTTAGGTAAAGGACACGTTGAAAACCCCAATTTTAAGCACTCAGCGCATCTTCTCTTGCAATATCCCTTTAATCCCTTCGCTGCCGAAAAATATATAACACGACCCAAATGCAAGAGGTATAGATCTTCATGAGACCCGGCAGTTGCAGGGGCTCATGAGGATCTACACCTCTTGCTGAGACCAATTTAAATCCATGTCCGCTGGGCGGTTGGGGTTCCTGGCCATTGAAAGAACAAAGATTTCAGAAAGAAAATATGCGTCCAGTGGCTGGGAAGGGGGTTAACCTGAGCTGGGACCGTCCTTGCACTTCGTCTTTGTGTTTTATATTCTCTGTATTTGGTCCCCACCCGTCCCCCATGTCGTTTTCTCATCTTACTGCAAAACACACTCAAACTTTTGAGAAGAAAAACAAAATGCATGCTTAGCCTTGACTGAATTTGAGAATTCAAAGCATTTTCTGTTCAACATCCCTTTAAAATGTGGACAGTTACTTGGACTTCGCCAGCTCAGAATCTTAGCTTAACCTATTAAACCCCAATTCCATAGAACCGTAGAAGTGCCACCAAACGATTATGTAGCAGGGCCGGGACATGGATCGACCATGATAATTCAAGGATAGTGCCAGATTAGCTTGGCGCCTACTCTGGCACTACCCTTGAATTATCATGTACGATCCATCTCCTGCTGTAGTGCGTCGGGAATAATTGGGTTAATATTGCACTCTCAAGTTGTGGTAACCCCGCTAACTTGTAATCGATATAATCAACCTGCTTGTATTTTCTTCTCTCGTTTTTCTCCTCTTGAAAAGCTAAGACCTTGAGAAAAAAAAAAAAAACAAACGTGTATACGAGAATGAAATGTCTACAAACAATATTTTGTTAACAGTAAACAAACATATTTTTTCAAGATCTATATTTCTTTTTAAAAAACAGCACAACTGCAATGTTTTGGTTTGTGTGCAGTGTCAGCAACTAAGTCGGTTGTTAAAAAACAACAACACACAACTGTAACGTTTTGGTTTGAGTGCAGTGCCAACGACTAAGTCGGCTGTAAGTATTTGGGACATTCATTCATTTCATTCATTATCTCCAATTTAACGTCCCACTGGCACTATGCAGTGATCGGGGACTATGTATTTGGGACCTTGGTTTACAATCACTTAAAAAAAAATTGCAACCTCAGAGCTAAAATGGTCACTGTCGCTCGCTGCGTGCGGTGTCTCTAGGACGGCTACACATCAGTGATCACTTCAGCTTCGTCATTGTAAACCACCAGTGTTTCACACAGAAAACACTAAGAAATACGTACCGATCTCTTAGTCATTCAAGGTGCCCCGCATCAATAGCTTCGACAGTATCGTTTAGCAACGGCAACGCTATGCGACACTTTCGCAGCTATTGATGTTCGGTTAGTTGGTTGTACATGGCTTAACGTCCTGACAGCAACAAGACTGCTTGCTTGTGAACCCCCCCCCCCCCGCCCCCCTCCCCCCTGAAAAACAAACAGAATACTGAATGTATGTCGCCAGTCGGTCTAATATGCTAAATAAACCTAAGACATGCTGGGGACGGTGCACCTTCATGCTAATTTATCGTACCCTAGTTTACAACAAAAAAAAAATCATTACAATTACAAAATATGCACAGGGAAATGATATATAACAACAACCGCAAACACATAACTTATCATCTCTTAGGTGCAGCAGACAATTTAGCAACACACATCCAATATCAAGAGCTACAGACAGCGCAGACACTGAGTATGGAGAATTTAAAAACGGAAAATACAGGTGAATGAACCAAGCGTAGTCAGAAACGTGCCTCAGACTAAAAAGGAGAAACCCTGTAAGGGTGACCCTGGGAACTAAAATTTAGCTAACCCTCACTCAAGTCCCCAAGGGCAGACTCGGGTGGGGGTATTGATGTTCGGCGCCATGAATACGTAATACCAGAGCGTGGAAAACACTGTACACTGAGCTGCTATTCAAGTCAAGACAAACATTTCTCTGCCAAGGGACGTACATTTTGTTTCTGAAATCTGGGTTCTCTGAACGATCGAATGGGCAAAGAAAATAGACACAAAGTGGTCTCGGTAAGAGGCACAGATCCTCATGATGAGGATTTACGGCTCTTGCAGTTAGATCGCGCTCACTGTTTCTCGGCAATTCACATTATGACGCAAAGGACCGTGTGAGTAGAACCAAACTTTAACAGGACACAGTTTATTCAGCTAAGGACATTACATCTACAAGAGGCATAGATTCTCATCAGCCCCTGTAGCCACGGGGGCTCATGAAAATATATGGCGTCATTACCTACATGTCTGCGCTTGAAACGGAGGCTGATTTTATAGTCCGACGCTTCAATCTCTCCGCCTCGCAAGATTGAAAACATAAATTTAACATAGACGCGTGATTTTCTGTTCGTGCTTTTTCCGGCTTGATCAAATACATGTAAAAATGAAAATTGAAAGATAACACCAACCTTTAAAATATTCACAAACGCGGAACACGCCTAGTATAGATAATACGTTGTACGCCGCGCAATTTGTATATGTAATGAGTAACAATTATGCCTACCTACAATTGTAGACCTCTCTCTCTCTCTCTCTCTCTCTCTCTCTCTCTCTCTCTCTCTCTCTCTCTCTCTCTCTCTCTCTCTCTCTCTCTCTCTCTCTCTCTCTCTCTCGGCTTTGATGAGCTATCACAATGACTGAAAGGTCCTCCGGCTGATGTCGCACAGCCCGACTGCCATTTGCGTACTCGGATGTGTACGTGAGGACGCCGGCAACTGAACATCCTACTTTTTTCGATTTTAATAGATTTTCATACACTCTTTCCTCGATCTGAATTTTTCATGTTGATCTGCCACAGTAGTTGCAATTTGCAAGGACATGCTTTTTTG
>BTPG01000007.1:70431409-70533909 GCA_036245525.1 Semisulcospira habei
TTTCGACTGGTGACCTTGAAAGATGTTATTTAAAGGTCACGGTAGCCTAATGTAATACTTTATCGGAAAAAAATAATATTTAAAAAAAAAATGTCATAACCCAAAATTAGTAAAAGTGAAAAAATGTGAGGAAATGCTATGAATAGTTGATAAAAGACTAGACTTGACCTTCACGAAGGTCAAGGTCGTAGTTTATGAAGCATTTGTAAGAATATTCAGTTTTCAATAGGAGTCAAACATTTTGCTCTGATGTTAGGAAGACCTGCTAAATGATCTCTTACTACTGAATCATTCTGTTGAGATCATCAGGAACATTATAATATAGATATCCTTTATGATTAAGTTGAAGGTCACAATAGGTACAATTGTTGTCCACTTAATCTTATAACCCAAGATGATATTGTAAGTGTTATAGCATAGAAAAGTCTTTTGTGTCCGTTTAATTCCACTAATCATGGAGGAAGTGCATCTGACTACCACGCCTAAAAAATGGTGCCATTTTCATAGTCCAAATAAGAAATGTTGGGACGTCATCACATATAGAAAAAAATATAACAAAATGTATTATTTTCTGAATGCCCGATAAAGGACGAACACGCTGATACTAATTAAGAGGTATTTCCTGTAGTTATCATACCATTACTGTCTCTCAGGTACTCTACCCCCAAAAGTTATGACCCCTTTGTGAGGTGGGTTAGGTCAAATACTGTGATATCTTCAATACGGTGTTTATTTTGGGCAAACACCTGGGAGGCTACGTGGTTTTGGATAGACTTTCAGAAAAAAAAACATAGTCTCCGATCCCCCGCAGGTGGGGGGTGGGGGGGGGGGGGGAGAGGGTCTAACAGTCTAACAGGGAGTGGTGCGGGGGGGGGGGGGGGGGGGGGGGGGCAAACGTCTATTAACTTTTGTATCATCATTTTGGTTCATTAGCCTTGTTTTCGCTGATGAGTCTTGATTTTTTATTTTTCTGTGCTTGTAATAAGGCCTCGCTGATCCATTTAACGGTTGGGCTTGGTGGCGGTATGACACAAGTATAAGCCAATAGGAGGTATTGCTTGATACAGTCCGATGGCCGGCCGATATAATTACGAGCCCTGACTCAGAATGTCCGAGGCGTTAGCCAAGGACATTTTGATGCGGGTCGAATTATTACATCTGTCGCTTGTCGGCACTATATTAACCCGTTTAGCCCCAAGGTCCCATTTCTCAAATTTTTTGCGGTGTTGCCTAATGAATATGTACCATTTGCAGGAGATGGATTGACCATGATAATCAAGGGTAGTGCCAGAAGGCGCCAAGCTAATCTGGCACTACCCTTGAATTATTATGGTCAATCCATCTCCTGTTGTAGGGACTCGGGGCTAAATGGGTTAAGCAAAATTTAGCTGCGTGTAATTTATGTACCCATCAAGCCTGGAGTCTTTCAGTTTGTGTTTGTACTTACACTGGCAGACGACGTGTATATACCACGAGGCACTAATGAAAGAAGTGCGGAGATTTTGTCTGATTATGTAAACATAAGTGCTTTCTATAATCGTTCGTGTTATTGAGTAAATTCTACTTGTAATTATTTCAATAATATATGTGACGGAAGATGTCAGCAGATTTCTTTATATAGTCCTTTTTCAGGTTATCGCTTTCTTGAGAAATGCTAGCGGCCATCTCGTCGCGATTCGCTTCGCATGTTTTTAATACTGTCTGTACTCCGTTCGTTTGTGTGCATCGGAAAGAAATTTCGATATTACGTACTAGTGGGCATACAGAGATTGGTAATGTAGAAGTATAAGCATATTTTGTATTTTCGTTGTGACAAATGCAAGTATCCAGATTGCGTCTTCTTGGTCTGCAAGGGCGTTTGGAAAGGAAAGTATGTCTAGAATCTCATGAATATTAATTTGCATGTCATACTTTAGATAGGTACATGTGCCAAAGAAGGGAAAGTTTATGAAGTGGGTGCACACTTTGATACAGGCAGGGCCTAGAGGAGGTATGGTCAACGGTTGCTCTTACCCTACCATGTTTGTTCCAAAGGAGGTATGGTCTGACCATCCTGGGTTCATACGCTACTGTTAGAATATTTACTTTCTTTGATTGCTTGCTTGCTTGCTTGCTTGATTGATTGATAACATGAACCTTTTCTAGCGATATCCAATATAGACGTAAACAAAAGTGGCGGGCACCCGACAACTGAACTCAATCAATAAGCTGAAAATACATTGACGCGTCTGATAGAACATTTAACCCCTTTTGCAGCTGTTTTAACGCCCTTGCGCATGCAGCCACTCTAACCCCGTCGCTGCCAGTGACCACAAAATACGCGTCTGACCACTACACGCTGACCGACATTCGCGTAAAAAAAAAAACCATAACATTAAAATGGGACCAACAAGAGGTATAGTGAACATCGGACCAACAAGAGACATAAATCCTCAAAGAGCACGCAGTCGCCGGGGCTCATGAGGGTTAGTGTCTCTTGTAGTCGCGTTGCCCCAGCAGCGAAGGGGTTAATAGTACCGGTGGCCGCACGCCCAAGAAAGTTAACCCAGCGCGTCCTTGAAACTCAAGGGCCCGTACTTAAAACGTCGTTTAATCAGTTATCTCTTTAAAGTGCTGTTTAATTGGTTTTCGGTCACTGAACGTGTCTCGTTTCGAGTTGTTAACACGTGTGAAGAACAATAGAGCTGCCTTGGGCAAATAACTGCTGTTGGATTTTAAAACATTGTTTGTTTCAGCCTGATACCTTGACACTGTTGCAGGATGTCAAAACAATGCTGTTTGTCCTAAGGGCGGATCAGTTATCCCGATGGAGGGGTTTTTAAACTATTTGTTTGGGACCTGACACAAAAGTAAGACCTTGCTTCTCCGGTGGCCAAAATTTTTATTTAAAAAACACACACAAAAAGGGGGGGGGGGGAGGGAGGGTTCCAAACTCAAAACGGGACTTTGACATGACATTTTAAAAGATTTTGGGTGTGCGGGAGAGGCTAGGATCTCCCCCTCCCCCCCCCCCCCCCCGCGGATCCGCCCCTGTGTTCAGACAGAATAAGCTTAAAAAAGAAAGAAATAAAAAAAAACCCGTTTGAATAATGATATAAATTATTAAGCACACAAAGTAAATAAAAAGAATGTGTGATACAATACAGCACATTAAAAACATGTTATTGTAACGTTCGAATGCCTTTGTTGAGACCACACTGGTTGACTAGATCAGTGTCTTCCTGGATTCACTACCGCTGATCAGCGGTGGCGAATCCAGGGAGACCACCAGTGTGAGTCGACACACTTTGTGATACTTTCCATACATATGAAATTTTGATCAGGGTGGACCATGGGGTTGCGGCAGTGGAGGTGGTGTGAGGTAGCCTGTAAACCGATTGTCGTCATGTTATGACAAGAACTCGTTTTGTTCTTTTGACAGTGGTCAGTATTGGCCGACAAAAAAGACCAATGTTTGGAATCAGCCTCTCTGCGAATTCATTCTGTCTGCAAGAGGCGTAGATTCTCATGAGCCCCTGCGACTGCAGGGGCTCATGAGAATCCACGCCTCTTGCCGGCAGGCTGCGACAACCGCAGATTGAGGAGGGTATCCGGCTTTAAATCTACGACTTGGTGCATAGACCAGTGGTTGGAGAACTGTTCACATTGTACAGACATCATTCAGTAACTTGACCACAAGAATGGAAGTAGCAATATGCACGCTTCTGGTGCTTTCATCACTTTGGAGGTAAGAGCTGGCATTGTCCAACGAACAACAAGCAGGCATGCAAACTAGCAAGCAAGCGAACAAGCAAAACAAAAACAAACAAACAAATGAAAACGAACACACCTGTTTCGGGACTTTCCTTTTGTTTGTTTGATTGTGATAGTAAAACAGTATTCACTTAAATATTTGCTCTTCCAATTTCATGATGTAATGCATAAACATATCCTTATAAGAAGTTGAACATTTTGTCACTAGTAAATGGGCAATAATCGATGTTTTTTCATCGTTGTGGGAGCTTTTGCTGCATTCTCATTTCATGCAACATTGGTCCAATATCTGCAAGTGTATATGGATTAATAATTAATTTCCTTACCCCACTTCCCGGACATCAAAGTAAGGGCACAGGGGGAATACTCAGAAGCCAACCGCGAGGTGAAGAGGAGTATCAGGGCAGACAAGAGGGCCTACACAGACAGCCTGGCAGCAGAGGCAGAAAAGGCAGCAGGCAGCGGCAATATGAAACAGCTCTACGACATTACCAGAAGATTGTCAGGCAAGTATGGCCATACAGAAAGACCAGTAAAAGACAAAGAAGGCAAGCCTATTGCAGACAGAGCAGACCAACTCGACAGATGGGCCGAGTATTTTGAAGAGTTACTGAACAGACCTAGCCCACCCGACCCCCCAGACATCCAGCCGGCAGAGACCGACCTACCCATCAGCTGTGACAGACCCAGCCGGGAAGAGATCAGAAGAGCAGTGGCATTTTTGAAGAATGGCAAAGCAGCAGGCCCAGATGGCATCCCAGCGGAGTCTCTGAAAGCAGACCTAGAGACAACAGTGGAGATTCTGTACCCACTGTTTGGAAAGATCTGGGAAGAGGAGGTGATGCCGGCTGACTGGAAGGAGGGGTACCTAATCAAGCTTCCCAAGAAAGGCGACCTCAGCAAGTGTTCCAACTACAGAGGAATCACCTTGCTGTCAGTACCAGGAAAGGTCTTCAACAGGATCATCCTGGAGAGAATGAAGAGCTCCGTTGACCCCCAGCTGAGAGACCAGCAAGCAGGATTCAGGAAGAACCGATCATGTACAGACCAGATCGCCACTCTTCGCATCATCCTGGAACAGTCTCTGGAGTGGAGCTCCCCGCTGTACGTCAACTTTGTGGATTATGAGAAAGCATTTGACAGTGTGGACCGAGAGACTCTGTGGAAACTCCTACGACACTACGGTGTACCCACAAAGCTCGTCCGCCTGATCAAGAGCAGCTACGATGGCATGACATGTCGCGTGATCCACGAAGGGCAGTTCACCAGGGAGCTCCAGGTCAGAACTGGTGTCAGGCAGGGGTGTCTGCTGTCTCCGTTCCACTTCCTACTGGCCATAGACTGGGTCATGAAGATGACCATAGAGCACAGACGAAGTGGAATACAGTGGACACTGTGGACACAGCTTGACGACCTCGATTTTGCAGACGACTTGGCATTACTGTCCCACACTCATCAACAAATGCAGGACAAGACCACGAGGCTTGCTGACATCTCGTCCCAAGTGGGCCTCACCATTCACAAACAGAAAACAAAGACAATGAGGCTGAACGCAACCAGGGAGGAACCAGTCTTGCTTGCTGGCACCCCGTTGGAGGAGGTGGAGTCCTTCACCTATCTCTGGAGCATCATAGACAAAAAAGGCGGCACTGATGCAGGTCAGAGCACGAATCGGTAAAGCCAGAGCAGCCTTTCTCCAGCTGAAAAAGGTGTGGAGTTCCAGAGAGCTATCACAACACACCAAAGTCCGGATTTTCAACTCCAATGTAAAAGCAGTTCTCCTATATGGAGCAGAGACTTGGAGATTGACAAAAACCACAGTCAACAGAGTACAGACCTTCATGAACAGTTGCCTTAGAAGAATTTTGAAAATCCACTGGCCAGAGAAGATCAGCAACGTCAGACTCTGGGAGAGAACAGAGCAGATAACAGCAGAGAATGAAATTGGGCGAAGAAGATGGGGATGGATCGGTCACAGTCTGAGAAAGCCAGCTTCCAGTATCACTAGGCAGGCATTGTCATGGAACCCCCAGGGAAAGAGGAAAAGAGGTAGGCCGAGAAACTCCTGGCGTCGAGACCTCCAAGCAGACATCAAGACACTGGGAACCACCTGGAGTAGAATCGAAGGAGAAGCACAGGACAGGAGTTGCTGGAGGTCTCTCGTCGACGGCCTATACCCGGGTAGGGGTGACAGGCGTAAGTAAGTACTTCCCGGACATATGTGTGATGGACTGTGAAACTGGAGCTTGCGACTTCAGCCCTGAGATCCGAACCTGCTTACCAACACAGCTTATTCGCTTTGCTAATATTCTGGACACAGATGGCTTTGATAGGCCTCAGACTAGTTTCAGTACAGGGCCGGTATTCATGGACAGACGATAGGGTTCTTACCAGGTAAGTCTACAAACTTGCTATTCATGGACTGCCTGAAGGCTTACTGGCTGGTAGTTTACCGGTCAAATCTTACCGGCTCGGCATTGATAACGACACGGTAAGGATTTTATCGCCCCGTTAGCGATTTTACCGGCCCGATAACTGTACCTGCCCGGTAAGTCTACAAATTTGGCATTCATGGACCGCCAGTAGGCTTACCTATTGGTAGAGGAAGGGCTACACTTTTTAACCGGAGGGGGGCAGTGACTAACTTTACCGGCTGCGAGCCAAAAAGGACCAAACAGTAATAAATCAGATGAAATTTCTATTCTGGAACAGGTTTCTCTTTCTGCTCTTAAAATATAGATTAGCTGCCACTTCTGAATAGTCTTTATTGGTGAAAAAAAATCTGAAGGCACACATAACGTATGTAAGGTAAAGGTCCCCCATATTGTCAACTGCATAATTCAATACCCCCCTTAGACCGTCGGGTGAAGAAAAAACTTATAACGTTGTGGTTATTTAAAGGTAACTGTTAAATAATGAATATTGGAGAAAAAACCCACAGAATACGTCATTCATTATAAACAAGCCCAAATTGGAGGTATCATGCGACAGCGTCTGATTTTTGGTTTCCTATGTTTGGGATATATTTGGGGTAAAACAAGCAAAAATATGGCGAGGCGGAGAAGGGTGGGAAGGGTTAATGGGGCTCAGTGCAGGCGAAATTCAAACAAAACGAAAGGGTGAGAGTGGTGGGGGTCGAGGCCATAGTCGTCTTATGTGCACGAGAAGTATACGTAAATTTCCGATTCTTTATAGAGACTAGCCATTAGCTACTGGCAGGCTATCATGGCCTCATGAATTCCGAGTGAATTCAGCACTTACATGCCCTTTAGCTACCGGCCCAGTAAAATGTTACCGATAGCGCACATAGTCATAGGAAAAAGAGGCCGTCTGCTCCCGATATTTAAGATTTCTGGACCGTATACTCGTCCTACAAGAGAGATACTACGACGTAGGCTTAGATAATAAATTCACTGACGAAGTGAAATACGAGATCAAACATCTGAATCGGCAAGGTTGGAGAAGACCTACTTAGACGTTAAGACAGTACCTGTGACCTGCATCACCGATACTGAAACTGTGACACTGACATGCTATGTACGGATCAGACGCCTTTCAAGACCACTCTGCTGGCAATGAAACATGAAGATCCTGAATTCTACAGAAATAGGTCTGTGTCAGTGTTTCTAATCAGGGACTGTTCGGGCTAAATAGTATTTTTGCAATTATAAATAGGTCATATCCTAAATTTCCCGTAGGCAGCGGCTGAACCATTGTTGTCTGGAGTACATAAAAATTAAATTCAATAGGTTTTTGTTGTAAGATCCGTCTTGACATCACCTGCGTTCAGTAGTTATTTTCAACACACAGAAACCGAAACAAACAAACACACAACCCCTCAAAAAAACAAACAAACAACAAACAAAACCAAACAATAACACCACCACCACCACCACCACCAAAAAAAAAAACCCAAAAAAACAAACAAACAAACAAACAAACAAAAAACGGCCACACTTGACTGCACTGACGGAACAAACATTCAGTTCAGTACCACAATATCCTTTTTCGCGTGAATGAGTGAAGGTGACCAAGTTTCCAACCCGGGAAAAAAAAACCCGTGCAGCTGCAAAACCGTCATACTTGACTTTGATATTGAAATCTGTGCTCCGGCGTGCTTTATACTATACATGTATTCTTGCTTCTTTTCTTTGAACGAATTTATGATTACACATAAAAATCAGAAAACAATAGAAGTTCATGCCAGTGACCACTAAACTAATTAATGGCACGATCATCTTACAAAGAAAAGGCTTGCGTAATGTGAGTTTGCATACTGAGCCTCTAGTATGAAACAATACTTTCAATTTTAGAATAGCAAGAGTAGTTTGATGGTCCACTAATATTTTTGGAAATATATTATTTAAAACGTTTTTGTTAAATTTCACCAATAAATCAGAAACACAAATCGTCTATGTCTGTCTGATTTATATTTGGGTCTACTTATGTAACTACGGTGATCGAGGAGCAGGTTGGTTGATTGCTTTGTTCGAGGGTTAACGTCCACGGCACCGGAGTGATAATGAACTGCTCAAACGGACAGGTTATTGGGGGCAATGACAGCTGTTACATTACCTATGGGCTTGGGGGATAAGTGACGTTTGCTAATCATGACAGAGGAAAAAAGTAATCAAAAATATTTTACTTGAGTTACTTCACTATTGTATGTAATATATTCATTTGTAAAATTTGTACGCGCACACACACACACACAAACACACACACACACACACACACACACACACACACACACACACACACACACACACACACACACACACACACACACACACACAATGTATATTTATGTAACTTGCGTTATGCCTTATCAACGTTGTATGTAAGGGAAGTAATTTTTGCATGGTTTGTACGTTAATTTTGACACGCCCAGTTTTTCAGTTTTAGTCCTATATCAAGTGTGTCGCACTACAACAAAATTGTTCCCTTTAATCGAGCACATGTTCACACTACGCGACGGGAATCATTTATCACACTATTGCAGTTACAGAGGATTAGATAAGGTAGCGTTTCAGCTGTTTAATTTTTTTATCGTCAAAGGGGTGCATGCAGCCGGTGTTTTTAGGCGACAACATCAAGGTGGGTTACTTTCACAAATTAAATGTAACCCATGAGTCAAAAGTACCATTAAAGGATACATGTATTGGTTTCTTTGTATTACACGGGAAAGCTCACTTTTGCACAAAACGTGGTGCTCTGAGGTTCAAAGGCCTGTGTATTCGCTGGTGCGAAAATGTACTTGGCTTTGACTTCGCGAACGAAGATTCTATAGGGCTTGCCCACGTCGTCTGCAGGCATTTTCGTGGCTGCGGAGGCCAATCCGGGACAGGCAGGTTCGACCGCAGTGGCTGCAGGGGAAGGTCTGGTCAGGGTTCTGAGTTACGACAACTCTGTTTTTTCTTCTGAGCCGCTTGTCCTTAAGGTTAGCTCTGCCAGAGTCCTCAAAGGAGACGGCTGCCTTGTGAATGGTGGAGCGCCAGGTGTTACGGTCCGCAGCAAGCGAAGACCACTGGCGGTGGTCGATTTGGCAGGCACTAAGTGACTTCTTGAGACCGTCTTTGTATCTCTTCTTTGGTGCCCCTCTGTCTCGGTGTCCAGTGGCGAGCTCGCCGAACAGAGTGATCTTGGGTAGGCGATGATCCTCCATCCTGGAGACGTGCCCCGCCAAGCGAAGCTGTGTCCGCAGCAGCAAAGCCTCGATGCTCACAGTTTCCGCCTGTTCAAGGACCTCGACGTTGGTGACATAGTCACTCCAGTGAATGCCCAGGATGGTACGCAGGCAGCGCTGGTGAAAGCGTTCGAGGAGTCGCAGTTGGCTGCGGTAGAGGGCCCAGGACTCGGAACCGTACAGCAGGGTGGTGAGGACGACAGCTCTGTACACGCTGATCTTGGTGCCTTTTTTCAGCTGTTGATTGTGCCACACCCGCTTGAATAGTCGCCCGAAAGCACTGTTCGCTTTTGCCAGCCTGTTGTCCAGCTCCTTGTCCAGCTTGGCGTCTGACGTGATGATGCAGCCAAGGAAGGTAAACTGGTGTACAGACTTCAGTTCGGACTCGCCGATGGTGATGTGGGGAGGGCGATGCTCTTCCTTGGGTGCCGGCTGATGAAGGACCTCTGTCTTTTTCAGACTGACCTCAAGTCCAAAGAGCTGGGCGGCATCTGCGAAGCAGGACGTAATGCGCTGCAAGGCTCTCTCTGTGTGTGCAACGAGGGCAGCGTCATCAGCAAAGAGCAGCTCACGAATCAGTTGGTCTAGGGTTTTCGTGTGGGCCTGCAGTCGTCTGAGGTTGAACAGACTGCCATCGAGACGATACCTGATGTACACTGCGTCGTCATCGTCGAGGTCCACTGTGGCCTGCTTCAACATCATGCTGAAGAAGATGGTAAAGAGGGTCGGTGCCAGCACGCAGCCTTGCTTCACGCCGTTGAGAATGAGGAATGGTTCTGAGAGGTCACTGTTTAGTCTGACCTGGCCTTGATGGTCCTCGTGGAGCTGGACGATCATGTTGAGGAACTTTGGGGGACAACCTAGTCGCTCCAGGATCTGCCACATACCTTGCCTGCTCGCAGTGTCAAACGCTTTTGTTAGGGCAACAAACGTTACGTACAACCCTTTGTTCTGCTCGCGGCACTTTTCCTGAAGCTGTCTCAGCACAAAGACCATGTCGGTGGTACTCCTGTTGGCTCTGAAGCCACACTGGCCCTCTGGGAGTTGGTCTTCAGCGATGGCAGGTACCAGCCGATTCAGGAGCAACCTTGCGAGAATTTTCCCGGCAATGGACAGCAGGGTAATTCCACGATAATTAGAACAGGCAGACTTCTCTCCTTTGTTCTTGTACAGGGTGATGATGACTGCATCACGGAGATCCTTTGGTAGTGTTCCTTTTTCCCAGCAGCAGAGAAAGAGGTCGTGGAGCTTGTTGTGCAGTGCTGGGCCTCCATGTTTCCAGATCTCTGGCGGGATTCCGTCAATGCCTGCTGCTTTGCCACTCTTGAGCTGGTGGATGGCTGTGAGGGTCTCTTCGGCGGTGGGCGGTTCGTCCAATTCAACCTTTAGTGGAAGGTGTGGGATTTGGAGGATGACTGTTTCTTGAACAGTGCGCTCAGCGCCGAAGAGGTCATGAAAGACCAGCGGTTCAAGATGGAGGTATTATCTGTGAGGAGTGCCTGTCCAACAGCGCTTCGCAGGGGACTTTGTACCAGGTGCCTAGGGCCATACGCTGCTTTCAGTGCTTCGTAGAAGCCCCTGTAGTCACCGTTGTCAGCGCAGAGCTGGGTCCTCTGTGCGAGTCTGGACCACCGCTCGTTCTGGAGCTCTCTAAGCTTGAGCTGGAGACTGCTGCAGATGAGGCGGAAGGCAGACTTCTTCACAGGGCAGGAAGGCTGGGCTAGGTGGGCCTGGTGGGCGGCTCTTTTTTTTTTTTTTTTGCTATAAGTTCCTGGATCTCTACGTCGTTTTCGTCAAACCAGTCTTTGTTCCTCTTTCTATCAAAGCCCAAGACTTCCACAGAGGATTTTACAATAGCAGTTTTCAGTTGTTCCCAGAGTGTTTCAGGGGAGGAGTCTGCTGGATCAACTGTGTCTTTGAGCATGCGCTGTAAATCGGCCTGAAGGGCAGCTTTCTTGTCGTCACGCTGAAGGCTGTCAACATCAAGCTTTTTCTTGGGGGGGGGGGGGGGGGCCCTTTCTTGGGTTTCAGCTTGAGGCGGAGCCTGAGTTTGCAGCGAACAAGGCGGTGGTCAGTGTGGCACTCTGCGCTGGGCATCACTCTGGTGAGGAGGACGTCACTGCGGTCCCTCTGACGCACTAGGACATAGTCGATAAGGTGCCAGTGCTTGGAGCGAGGATGCATCCAGGTGGTCTTTTGACTGTCCTTTTGCTGGAAAGTAGTGTTGGTGATGACAAGTTGCTGCTCTGCACAGAGCTCCAACAGTAGGCGACCATTGTCATTGCAGTTCCCAACGCCATGCTTGCCGAGGACTCCTTTCCAGGCTTCAGAGTCTTGGCCCACTCTCGCGTTGAAGTCGCCAAGGATGATGACTTTGTTGTCTGCAGGGGTGCTCTGCAGGAGGCTGCGCAGGTCAGAGTAGAACTTGTCTTTTTCTGCAGGCTCTGCCAGGAGGGTTGGGGAGTACACACTGAGAAGGGTGACGTATTGCTGGTGTCTCAGTGGGAGGCGCATGGACATGATGCGGTCGGAGTGACCCGCTGGTAGGTTTTCCAACTTAGTCGCAATGGGGGTCTTCACCATGAAACCCACGCCTGAGAGCCGTGTTTCTGATGCAGGCCTGCCTGACCAGTAGAGGGTGTAGCCAGCGCCAAGTTCTTGGAGGCTGCCTTCCTCCGGAAGGCGTACTTCGCTGAGCGCGGCGATGTCGATGTCTAACCTCCGCAATTCATGGGCAATGAGGGCGGAGCGACGTTCAGGGCGTCCGCTGTCTGCTGTGTCGAGCATGGTTCGGATGTTCCAGCATGCTACGTTGAGTCCGGTCGTGGTCGTCATGAGAGTGGATCCATTGTTTTTTCTTGTTTTCTGACCGCATGAGAAGATGCCCGTTGACCGCGGCTAGCCAACTGGGGTTACGAGGGGATGAGCTTTTCTAGGCCCCTCTCCGTGTGGAGCAAGCAGTGCTGTCCCTAGAGAATGCTGCTTGATCGTTCAGGGTGTGCCGAGTGACGTTGTCATCCCCAGGTCAACATCAGGCGACCAATATCCTGAACCGCCTGCATGCAGGTTTGAGACTGCGGCTTCCAGTGACATCTTTCACCTGCCGTTTTGCCCCTTGCCCATCGCTACAGGACTTGGAAAGTTCAGTGTCATAGTCCGTGGGCGTTTCCTAAAGTCTGCGCGGTGGAGCTTTTTGGTGGAGTGCAGTGTGCGCAGTACTGGCCCCACCCTTTAAACCCTTGGTTCGTTTGCCATGGCCTAGCAAGCTGGGACGGTGGCATCGAGATCCTCGGGTCGTAGGTTTTATATCAGACTGTCCTTGTCTTAGTCTCTGGCTCAAAAGCCTTCCCCGGAGACACGGGGGCTTTGATGTCAGGGGTTTCCTCCCTTAGCCTTTCCGCAGCCAAGCGGCCAGGCCTGCAAGGCAGCAGGGGACTCGTGGGGGCCGGGGTCGTCTATGTCCCGTGCAGATGTGAGGGGAAGTGGCGCAGTGGTTAAGGCGTCTGCCTCCAATGCCAAAGGTGCGAGGTTTGATACCGGGTTCCGGCGTTGGATTTTTCTCCTCTGCTAAGTGTCACCGTCTGGGCAGTGGGCAGGTGCGAAAATAGTGGAATGTTAAATATAGACTAGACTAGGCCGGTAGTTTTTACAGGTCAGCTAGCTACCGACCCGTTAACATTTTACCGACAAGAAAGTGTTTACAGGCCCGTTAGCTAACGGCTCGGTAGCGTTTTATCGGCCGGTAAACTACAATGTAATCGTGAATACCGGCCCAGGTCTACACTGCAGAATTGGATGGTTTGTGGAAACGTGTAATATTTTGTTGATTTATTTTGAGTACATGCTGCTATCATGTCAGATGGCGATAACGATGATGATGGCGATGACTATGACTATGAAAGACTGACTTCCATTTATGTTCATTCACAGGGTGGGCGTTTCCGTGACCTGTGGCGGAGCCAGCACTCCCTATTTACCGGACCCTGTGGACTGCAGCTACTACACACAGTGTCTGCAGGGTGGGGACAGCGTCAGACGGCAGTGCGGCCCTGGCACGTTCTGGGACCAGAGCATAATGACCTGCGCCTTCACATGCGGGCAGGACATGTCAGCAACAACTGCTAAAACTGCACCTCCTACAACCACACAAACAACGGCTAAACAGACGACAATACCGGACGTGACGACAAAGACTACAGGGGCGACAACCGCAGGAGGGATGACGTCCGAAGCAATGTCCACACAACCTGAGTCGGGTAAGTACATTGTCCTCCACAGTCGAGAAAAAAATTACCACCACCCGGCCGCAAGAGGTATAGATCCTCATGAGCCCCCGCACTTGCGGGGGCTCATGAGAATCTATGCCTCTTGCTGAAACCACTTTGTATCCATGCTCCTGTCCGACGGCTGGGGACCGGCCTTCGACGCTGAATCTCCAATGATTTGAACAACACAGTCTGCGTCCACTGGCAGTAAAGGGATTAGCGCCTTCACTGGTGGTGCACACAGATGACGTATTTCATACCCAAACAACCCATCTATGTAAAGAACATGGACAAATTAGCCAAGCAAGTGGCAAGAAACCTTATGAACTTGTGGAGGCTCATACAGTTCCTTTTGCACTTGTTTGGTGATATACATTTTGATGAAAGTGTACAGGGTTAAGAAATAAAGAAAAAAAAACCCCAGAATTTTTAATTTTATTTTTGAAATTGTACTTTATTTCATATTAAATTTCATCAGTGATCATGAACGAACAAAATCTGAACCCTTTGGTTGCCGGTCGTGCTTTATTGTCGAGGTGACTTCGACTACAAAAGCGGGACCGACAACCAAAGAGTTCAGTTCCTCGAAGTGAAACACCTTATTGTTTGCACTGACAGTCTCTTGTGTGAGGCGTTAAGTCCAAATGTTTAAAAATGGTCTGAACTGACAATATTTATATATACTTTTTATATATTTCGTAAATATTATTTAGAATTTTTTTGTGTTTGGACAAAATACAAACGGACGAAATTATTCATTATCATTTATATATTTTTAATTCGCATAGATTAACAACGATCGAGAAATCAATAGATGAAATACTTGATTATATTACATTTTGACCTGAAGTCTTCTAAGGCATGATACGGATTAGGGCTGCCAGGGCCCGGCGGAGAGGCAGAGTCTACAACAAATACATTAAGCCTGATCAAGTGATGTTTCATCTCTATGGACCTGAATAAACAAATAAATCATGCGTGCTGGTCTGTGTTTTTAGATCTTACGGCTGAACGCTGTAAGGTCCAAAATTACAGACCGGCACATTAGTGTTTTTTTGCTTTTTCTTTTAATGCAGCGACTTACCCTTCGTGCGTCTTCAAACGGAGGAAAGGATTACGGAGCGGGATCTCCAGTTTTTGGGCTGGCTCGGTCTCTACTGCCCTGACATGCGCAGTGGAATGCCAAAGACTGCAGAACTCGTGCAACGCTTTTCAAGTGAATGGCGCGACGAACATGTCAGGGACTTTGGTATACGAGTGCAGGTTGTTTGGGGTGTTTACGGACTACCTGCTTGCTGTAGATGTGAATGTGAACTTTTATCGAAGATGCGATTTCTGATTTCTCGCAGAAACTATACTTTCGTTTGTCATGCAACCAAATCCACGGGTTTGCTCTAAAGAATGAGTCGGGCAAACTACTTTTTAGTTCCCAGGGATACAATACCCATATGATGGCGTTAAATCTGTTTTTGGGTCTTATACGATGTCTGTCTCCCGTCGGTCAATTCAGATGCATATTTTACACTTCTCTCATGTCCTTTTAAATCATCCTTTTGTCTGCGCTGCCTGTAGTCCATGATATTATTTATTAATAAATGGTCAAAATATCAGCTCTTAAACTCCCGGAACTAAATGACTACCATTCTATAGAATGGACGTCATTTAGTTCCGGGCGTTTAAGAGTTAATGACACATTTTAAATACTTAGTCCCCTATATTCTATTGTAAATTTTGTAATGATTAAAACTGAAAATGTGTGTATGCAACAATGAGTCCGATTTATTAGCATGAAGGTGCAGTCTGCGTGTTAATGGCAACATACATTCAAGCTGCCAAGCGCGTAAAATTTAAAGAAATACCTAACACAAAAAGAAAAGACAGTACCACAAAGTTTATTACATTTCGGGTTTGATCGAAATAGATATGAGCAAATCTCAAAAGGTCAGACAGGAAACATTACACATAGCTGAAATTTCATCTCTCATTTTGAAAACTGATTTTGATTTGATTGCATGTATCGGAAACTACTGAAACAGTATCCAGCAGTTGTTTTCTTTTTTGTAACATTTTTTGGGAGTTAGAGAAGAATTTGTATTGTGCTAAGCATGGCGTCATGCTACAGTCAAGGTATTGAACGTTACAAATGACCGGCATCACGATGCCTATTCTTGGCCCCTGCTAAATAATTGTTTTTGTTTTCCCTTCCTCCGTCACACGACCAGTCGCTTTAGCGCAAACCGTACCATGTGACCGTGATACTAAAACCCTTGTAGCGAAAAATGGCGGACTTCTTGTAGCCCTCTTTGTGACGCATCTTGGATGTGAGTTTTGTTCTATAAAAGATCCCAAAACGTTCTAAAGTAAAATGTTACTTAGTGTTGTTCGAAACAACAAGCACACTCAGTACTGGAAACGGCAACGTCATGAAATATTTTAAATTACGTCATAAGTCTATTATGTATAAATGTATATTCCCTTGACGTCAGTCATGTCTGGCGTGATCCAGGTCGGAAGATGTCTTCTTGATTTCTTTCACGAAAATAGTGGAGGAATGAAAACAAATACGTTATTGGTAGCAGGGGCTTGCTGCACGGACCCTGTAGGCCTTCGGGGGGTCAAAGGAACCATTCTACCCCTCAGGCCTTTGGGGTACAATGGTTCCTTTGACCTTCCTCAGGCCTACAAGGGTCCGTGTAATAAACCCCTGCGAACAATAACTTATATTGTTTTCATCCCTACGTCACACGACCAATCCCTTTAGCGCAAACTGTACCACATGACCGAGCTACAAAACCCCTTGTAGCGACAAATGGCCGACTTTCGTAGACCTCTTTGTGACGCATCTTGGATGCGAGTTTTGTTCTATAAAAGATCACCAAAACGTTCTAAAGTAAAAAGTTACTTAGTGTTGTTCGAAACAACAAGAACGCTACTGGAGACGGCAACGTCATGAAAGATTTTAAATTACGTCATGTCTATTATGTATAAATGTTAATTCCTTTGACGTCAGTCATGTCTGGCGTGATCCAGGTCGGAAGATTTCTTCTTGATTTCTTTTACGAAAATAGTGGAGGAATGAAAACAAATACGTTATTGGTAGCAGGGGCTTGCTGCACGGTCCCTTGTAGGTCTGAGGGAGGTCAAAGGAGGTCTTCGGCCTTCGGGGTACAATGGTTCCTTTGACCTCCCTCAGGCCTACAAGGGTCCGTGTAGCAAACCCCTGCTACCAATAACTTATATTGACTCATTGTAACCGATAAAGCTCGTTTTCTGCAAAACAAATTGCATTAATAATCGCGTGGTTATGTTGCTTTCGTGATTATGTACCATTAGCTGTATCATCTGTTGTACTCAACTTTCGGGACTACTATAACAGTAGAGGTAACGTCAGAAACCGTAATTTTCAAATTCAAATTCAAATATAAATTATAAAAGAATAGTCATCAACCAAACACTTTGCTCTGTGCACGTACTTTAATCCCCATGCAACACACAAACAAGATTTACTTCAAGTTGTCATCCGTTTCCATGCTGAAGAATCCTTTTCAGAGGTACCTATTATGTGTAATGTTTTTCTGTGCCGAAATTCTCGTGTTTTTTTAAAATGTAAAATCATCTCACAAACAAACCACCCAAACGAATGACACACAACTTGGTATAATAATTCGTTATTCCATTCAAATTCAGCTGCCAAAAAAAAGCAAAGTTATATTTACATTCAGTGAGTCAATACAAACTTATTTCTGAACAGGGTTTCAGACAAGCGATCTTTTTTTTTTTAGATTTGCTCATATAGAAATGCAACTTCTCGCCTAAGAACACTTGGTTTTCCTGCTTGTAAACAGCATTTCAGATAGAATGGTTTAACCTAAAAATTAAATTTTAATAACCTATGTTATAGTTGTATTTTATAAGCGCGTTTCTTTCTTTGTTGGGTGTTTCTGGGCCAACAGCTGCCGATATGGGCTCGCTGACGTTTTGCGTATTGAGTTGCACACAACGATTTTATAATATTCTAATGGTGCCCTAGTTGCATACGGGTATAGAACGGAAACTAGAGCGCATGCGAATCTTCGTCTAGGTTATGAAGCCACATGGGCTTGGGTACGTATTATTACGTAATGTATACTTTTAATATTTTATGATTCGTGCTATATTTTTGAAATTTTGTTTCCTGTGACCCCCCCCCCCCCCCCCACCTCCACCTAGAACGCATGCGAATCTTCGTCTAGGTTTATGAAGCCCAGCGGGCGTTGGCTGCGTTTTATTACGTAATGTATAATTTTAATATATTATGATTCGTGCTTTATTTTTGCAATTTTGTTTCCTGTAATCACCCCCCCCCCCTCCGCCCCTTAACCCCTCCTCCTGTTACCATCTGTCTACTTGTCAGTTACTTGCCACTCCACTGCACCTAGCCCCTTCAGACTTCTCATCTATTGGTTACCCTCAAGCTGAGTTTTAATCCGGCTATCGATTCCCGTCACCACCTGCCTTGCATAGTGCCTGTCAGGGTAGGTAACTCTGCAGTCCTATGCAAGGTGGATAACTCTTGCTGCGTAGTTGTCTGCCCTTGCCCTTTCTTGGTGACCAGTTGAGAGGACGCTGTAACACTTGCTAGTTTTAATTAGCCAATCATTAAATTTCCACCTTTAATTAGTTGCCAATAGTTTTGAAATGTTCAGCCTCTTTGCCCACTCTGAGGTCTGTGGTAATTTTGAACTGAACCGGCTGGCCTAGTGTTCAATTATAGTCTTCTATGCTGTGACAATGTAAACCTGCATCCTTTGTTAGACCTTTGCGACTGGCTGTTTCAACGATGGTAGACTGAGTTTGTGAAAGACTTGGAACCTGAATTAGCCTCTGTAAGTGCGGTGTATCTATGCGTGATTTATGTCGATTTTTGTATTGTTTAGTCTTTGTCTTGATATTGAACTTACTTCATTTTAGAGCCAATTGCCAGTGTAGTAATGTTTCTATATGGGCAGTGGGCAGATGTTCACATCTGCACGGGACATAGACGACCCCGCCCTCCACGAGTCGCCTGCTGCCTTGCAGGCCTGGCCG
The DNA here is from genome assembly GCA_036245525.1 of Semisulcospira habei. Classification (NCBI taxonomy): domain Eukaryota; kingdom Metazoa; phylum Mollusca; class Gastropoda; family Semisulcospiridae; genus Semisulcospira; species Semisulcospira habei. The sequence continues at coordinate 70,450,181 of BTPG01000007.1, forward strand.
CTTGGCTGCGGAAAGGCTAAGGGAGGAAACCCCTGACATCAAAGCCCCCGTGTCTCCGGGGAAGGCTTTTGAGCCAGAGACTAGGACAAGGACAGTCTGATATAAAACCTACGACCCGAGGACCTCGATGCCATCGTCCCAGCTTGCTAGGCCATGGCAGATGAACCAAGGGTTTAAAGGGTGGGGCCAGTACTGCGCACACTGCACTCCACCAAAAAGCTCCACCGCGCAGGCTTTAGGAAACGTCCATGGACCATGACACTCCTGCAGACGTCGTGGGCAACCCCTATAAAATCTTCGTTCGCGAAGTCAAGCCAAGAGAGAGCAAGAATGTTTCTATGATCAGTGTGTAAAGTATTTTCCTTTGTCTGCGCAGTGACTTGGTTTGATTTTGATGCATTGTTGGTTGCCGATGACGAGGCATGATTTTATGGATTCATTTTTAAGATGCGATTTCCGATGCGATGCAATTCTTACTCTTAGCCACGGAAAATAAGATTTACATGTATATTATTTGTGGATAAGTGATACGCTATTGGTAAGTAAACTTCTGGATTGAAATAGATCCACTTGCGGCTGAAAGAGACCCTTTATTTTGTAGTGCGTGCATGCATAGTTGATTTTGATATTGTGTTTGCCACGTGCGCTTCGTCTATTGTATTTGTCTACTGACCACCACCTCCCCCTCTCGCCATTGTGTGTTCATCAAAGTCTCCATAGATCTGATGCGGAGACGGCCTTATTGTTCTGTTCTGTTCTTTGTTTGTATCTCTCTCTCTCTCTCTCTCTCTCTCTCTCTCTCTCTCTCTCTCTCTCTCTCTCTCTCTCTCTCTCTCTCTCTCTCTCTCTCTCTCTCTCTCTCTCCCCCCCTCCCTTCCGCCATTGTGTGTTCCTGCTGAAAGTCACCTTGGCATCAGTGTGGAGCTGTTCAAGAGCGGCATAGTCTTATTTGTTTTGTATTGTATAGTTTTGTTCACATGTTATGTTTATTTCAGGTATTATGTTTGTGACCTGCACTCCTGATTTTCCAGTGGCTTTGTTGTGTTCAGTTATGTGAATGTGTTGGCCTTCGGATCTGATGTTCGTGATGTAACAGGATCCTTTTGGTTGATGTATTCAGTAAGTGGTTTCAGTGTTTGTGTCGTCCATTATAGATGAGTGCGTTGCAGTTTATAAAGCTGTTTATGTCTCAGTGGTTGTGCAGAGTTCTGAGAGTCCGAAATAGTTCAGGCGGTTAAGCGTCGGAGCAAGAGAGCGAAGGGAATCGCCGGGACTTGGGTTCGAGTCCCCGTTCCGGCCCCGGTAGCTGGACTCGCAAACCAGGGGGAAAAGACGAGATTGTTCCATAGCATGTTCGTAGAAAGGTCCTGGTAAAGCAAAGTGGCACAGTTACAGTGTGCCTGAATTGATCAGTTTCAGGTCGTACTCCATAGGCAATAGATTTCCCTGTCCCCCATAACCAGCCCGTCAGGGCCGTCCATTATCATTTCGGTGCCGTGGACGTTAAACCCCGAACTAACCAAGTGGTTGTGCAGATGTGTTTGTATTTCAGTTGTCTCCCTTGTGGTCGTGTGAGCCGAGTGTTTATGTGTTGTTATGGTGACGTGTGCTGTTTGTAATTGGAGTATGTTGATGGCCGTGGTGTGTTATATTTGTTTATCAGGCTTATTAGTTTAATTACTTTAGTTGTTTGGGTTTCATTTTTTGTATTAATGACTTGATTATTTTTTATGTCATTATTTTTAATCTTTCTTTTGTTTTCTTTTCTTTTATAGACGCTGTTTTTGGTAGATAGTAGTAAATAAACGAAAGTCATTACGACCTCTTTGTTTGACTCCCTCCATTACCAACACTTCCACACCCTGCAACATCCCCTCACCCTTCGCCCCATCACATTTAGATACCCTCAGGTGACCAATCCTGTCTATTAATAAAGCAGACATACATAAAAACCGAACTGTTGTAACATTAGGAGCCATTGTCGTCTATTGACCTAGCACTAAAGACAAGGACAAAGTGTACCCTCAAGTAGGGACTACATTGCGTGGAAATTCAGTCACTTTCTCGGACACGCAAGGGTGGTAACTGATTAACTCAAAATAGCTCGATCGATCGATGAATGAATAATTAAATGAAGGGATGGATGCATGCTTGCATGCATCCATCCATTCATCTCAGTTCATCCATCTGTGTTGATGAATAGCACTACCCAGAAGACAGCCTAAAGAGTGACTCACACGGCACTACAAGCTAAATCGTCATCGATTTATTCTTAGCACGACCTGTTTTGCTAAGTACGGCAATTCTTGACCACCGCCAAGTGAGATTACTTGAATGAGGAACGCCAAAACAAAGAGGGGAGACGACCAAGCTGCCCAGGTAATTAAGTGATCCGAGTGTTTGCCCCTTGGCTTAACGCCCGTATGTAGGCTGATCACGTGCTACTGACATAAAGAGGAACGTTTTGATTGGATAGGACTGGGGCAGTATGTGTGACAGGACCCTTTGATCAAACTATAGATTTCAAATGCAGTTGTCTAGTCTATGTCGACACCCTTTTGTTTGACACTGAATGCTTTGTTTTCTGCACTTTTGTTCAGCTGGTTTCGTCATATCATGTGCTGGTATGTGATATTGGACCTTACGGCAGCCGTAAGGTCCGAAATCACAGACCAGCTCAAATGTTTCTTCATACTGGCTACCAATTTCACTTCCAAACGGCTCTCATTGTATGACTGTCTGCTAAGCTACGTCCAGAGACTTATATACGTCTCTGCTAAGTCCAAAAAATGAAAGATAAATGAACCTAATCAGTTGCATCGACTTAAAGAGAATATAGTCAATCAAATACTCGTATATGTTATTGTATCATCAATTTCCTAGTCAGTGACTGTTTGCTTAGCTGCATTGTACGTGGACGGAATGGAAAAGTAGAAGAATCAAACATTAATCATCTGAACGGAAAGAAGGCTGTAGTCAGTCATCTATATGGATGTAAATCACATTTGTCATTTTCGTCTCCATTTTTATGGACAGAAAAGCTAGCGTGTATGTGACGAGCATGTCAGACATAAACATGCAGCAAATTATGTCAAGATATACAAAACGCACGTGGGATCAGTTTTCATTGTCCTTGTGGCCTGACTTATGATTTGCACAACAATAAACAGCCGGCTCATATTAACCATTTTTGCGCCAGCAGCCTACAGCAGGAGATTGATTGGCCATGGTAATTCAAGGGTAGTGCCAGATTAGCTTGGCGCCTGAAGGCGCCAAGCTAATCTGGCACTACCATTGAATTATCATGTCAATCCACCTCCTGCAAGTGAGAAACAGTCGTTTAGTAACACTTCCGAAATTCGGGAAATGCGCCCATGGCGCTAAAAGGGTTAAGTGCTTGGAGTGACTATGATCACTGCTGGAAGACTTGTATAGTCACCCGTACTTTATTGGCGGCCATTGACATGCTAAAACACACACTGTATAATACAAAGTGAAACAGATTTCAGAGTATTTTCATTTTTGTCTACCGTATTGAAAATACGGTAGACTTTGAAATGGGGCTGGTCGGAGCGCATTCCGGAGCATGCACATGACGTTTTTGGCGTGCGGGGCAGAAATTCTGGCAAAGAAGATAAGATAAAATAAGTAAACTTTATTTCCAGATGCATAAACATTAGGAATTCTTTGCGGCGTAACTGACGAGCGTCCATATTAAGATCAACATAAAACATACTTACATCACAATCAAACAGACTCAAAAATACCAAACCACACATATGTATAGCAGTTATTATACTACGTATGCACACACATCTAAGTAAGTAAAATAAAATAAATCTTTAGCATAATAACCATTTTATGACAACAAAAACCGCCAAGTGGGCCGCCGCGCAACGAAAACAGATTAGCTAAATTCATATGTATTTGTAAAGTGACTGTATATCTTGTTTAAGAAGTGGTTTAATAGAACATATAAAGAACTATAAACAACTAAGATGGGCTGTATGTAATTCCAAAGGGACTTTGAGGCAATCTGCTGAGTTATATCATATCGCAGCCACATTAGACAGGGCCTGAACAGCCAAGGGATAAAAGCTCTTCTGAAAACTAGTGGTTTTGGCCTTAATGGATCTAAAGCGTGAGCCAGATGGCAAGGGTTCGAACAGGCATGTGCTCGTCATGTATGATGGAGCTCGCTCTCTTGATGGTGTGTGCGTGGTACAGAGATTCCAGCAAGAGGAGATCGCTTCCAACAATATGAGATGCTGTTTCGATCACCCTCTTTAATTTCTTGCGGGCTTCGTCGGTTGCGCTGCCCTACCACACCGTCATTGAGAAGGTGAGAACGCTTTCAATGGCGGCGCGGTAAAACTGCACCATGATCTGCTGACTGACGCCAAAAGACTTCAACCGCCAAAGAAAGAAAACAGGCGCTGCTGGGCTTTCTTTACTAGCTGTTCAATATTCTTCTCCCACTTCAGATCGTGCGAAATGAGAGTACCCAGGAACTTGAACGTTTCAACAATTTCAATATCGTTTCCTTGGATGGTTAGGGGAAGGGGGTCAGGTTTCTTTTTTTCTGAAATCAATTATCATTTCCTTGGTCTTACCAACATGCAAATCCAGGTTGTTGACAGAACACCAGCCTACTAACATGTCTACCTCATCCCGATATGCACTCTCGTCATTGTTATGTACATATCTCTGGAATTGGAAGTAACAAGATAAAAAAATGACGTCACGTCAAGCTACGTAAACCTTGCTAGAAAACGTCTTTTTGGCGCCAAAGCACCGTATGTGTGTGTGTATGTGACAGTGACTAGAGCCTGAGGACGGACAAGCTTGAAATTTAAGGATATTGTCCCTAAAAGAATTATCACGGGATCTTTTCTTTTCGATTTTTTTTATTAAGATGCTCATTGGAGAGAAAATGGCCGTTTTACAAAAACCGGTTGACACTGGAGTCCGTAATTTTTCTTATTTTTACTAGATATTTTGCGTATAGCTACATAAAAGGGAGATATTGAATGTGTTCGTTAACCAGTATTGTACCTCTAGAACCTTTTGGTGATAATTAAATTAATATATATATATTTTTTTTCACGTTTTTTTGTGATTAATTTCACGAATTATGTGGGTTTAATCTTAAAACAATTGAATTTCTTTTACGAAAAAAAACCCCAACAATCTTCTCATTAATAATCGCATTATTTTTAATATACGGTATTTACATAAGCCTACAGTTTGTCTCGGCTATCGGATACGATTAGGTGAATTGTGACCTGTATGCCCCTAGGTGTGAAAATCAGACAATTTTCTGTACCAATTTTTCGGAGTCATTTGTAAAACAGCTAACATAACTTTAATTTTTCTTTTACGAAAAAAGCTATCTTCTCATTAATACCCGCATGCTTTTTCATAAACAAAGTTTGCATAAGCCATTAGCCTGCTATTTGTCCCGGTCCTGGGGTAGGATTAGGTCAAACTGTGACCTGAAAGCTCTAGGCAGGAAAATCAGCAAATTGCAAAGTTGATCCTCTGATACGTCAAATGTTAGTACTGCGATGAATGACGTATAACATCGAGTTGTCACTTCGAACCACTGACCTATATTTACTTGACCTCTGATTTCAACAATTTTCGCTTTGAGTTCCTTCGCGCATCTTAGCCGCGCACTTTTGCATTGCCCTTTCCGGTACCAATGTGAAAAGACACGTCGAAGGACGGTACGAGTGCATACGAAGTTATTTGGACTGTTTTGACTATTTCGGCACGATGTCGAAGCGACAACACGGTGGGAGTCGTTGCAGTTTTAGCAAGTGTGACACGGACAGTCTTTTTTGTCTGTTTTTAAATTATTTAATGATCACAGTAGCAATGTTGGTTATATTAAAACTATTGGCTTACATGTCTATAGTCCTATTAATAATATTGACAAGGTTAAAAAATTTTAATCTGATGTGAACTCAAAATTAATTAATCATTGATGGTGACTGTCAGACAGTCCACGTTACAAAGAGCCCAGCTAATGATTTTATGTTCTGTGCACAATCTTATGTTTTAGTCTCTGTTCATGGTATGTGTATGAAAGGAAATGTTCTGCCTATGCCTATGGTACCTAAAATGATCAGTTGTGGGTGTGGTGTTTTTAGTGAACTAAATCAGTAAATGATGTAAGGTGTGTTGAGTGTATTGATATGTGAGAGTCATAACACTTCAAAAGCAGGCACTGATGGGCTAGATTATGCTAATTTTCTGCAAAGTGTGCAGTATGGTGAATGTTATCAGTTGATTCCGAACGAGAGTGAACATTCAGTTTTTGTAGGTATTGATGAAGAAATTACAAATACTACTGATATTGCTGTTTGTTTTGTGGGTGATGGTAATAGTGATGTTAACCGCTTTGATGTTTTTATATGTTGTGTCGGTGACAGTAATAATCGTTAAAAAAAAAGAAAAAGAGGTTTCTATTATATAGCGCACTTATAAGCTCAGAGAGCTTCTCAAGGCGCTGGCCCGAAATATCCAGCAATCACAAAATAGTTTGCTGAAGTCAGGATTCGAACCCACGTCGCCCAAGATGCACTCACACAAGTCGTGCGCTCTGACCACTGAGCTACGTGTTGTGAAGACTGTGATTATAAATGCTGTGCTGATTGTGACGATGACGGCGATAATAATATGGATTGTAATGGTGAGGATGGTGATTATAATTGCAAACAAGACACATGCATACTGTAATGGTAAATATATAAAATAGCACACCACCTAACATAGTATGCTTGAGCCTATGTTTAGTCTTTTATTTTGTTCACTATTTTCCTGTAAGCTGTAACGTGTGATACCATGACACTTTAAGCAACAACAAAAAAATCTTGATTATCTTTTTCTTACTATAATGACATAATCCACAAAAAGCCAACTCTTTTCTAAAGCAAACTTTATTGGTTTCATCCTTTTATTGTCATTGTCAACCATATTTGCATTTTCATTGCATTTCTTTAAGCCCCCTTCTAAAAGCTCTGCTCTGCTTCGAGCTGGCCTCTCGACTTCGAAGTCGCTCCATGTAGAGTTTACACTCATGGTGAATCCTCACCCTAAAGTAGTGGCTAACAATGGCTGAAAACAACCTTTCTTTCAAATTGTCTTTGCTGTCCACACCTTGCAAACACTCCTCAAACTTCAACGTTATTTCTTTATCACTGGAGCATAACTGCTGAAAGTCTGTGCTACTAAAGGACTGCGCAACTTGGCCAGTATAGTCACGGAACTTCACCTCCAGCATCTCAAACAGTTCTTTCGACATCTTATGTAAATGGGTGAGTCCACCCCTGTCCAGTGTTGTTGTGAGTGAAGGGCTACTTTCCTCCTCACACTGGAAAGCATCAAGACATTCTAGAAATGCTGGGGGAAGTCGCTCTTTCTGTTTCCGCAGAATACATCCACCAATGTATGGGACAACCTTACTGTCAAGCTCAGTTAACTCCGTGTGCTGTCTCTGCACAGAAAGCTCACTCGTTCTCGGATATGCCAGACTTATCAAGCGTTCAAAGAGTTTTAAGCACAGAAATGCAGCGTTGGCAGCAGTGGTGTCAATGGCTTTCATGACATCAAGGCGATGTTTGAGGAATTCCTGGTGGTACCGCATCCATGCTTTCTCTCTTGTGGCGCTGTTAAATTTTCCAGCAGGCATCAGGCATGCAGTCATGAAACCCACTGCTGGCAGGACTGGTTCAGCTGTAAAAACACACATAAGCAAAACATCCCAATCACAAATAAGCCCACCAAAAAAAAAAAATTTGGTATCTGACCAATCCTATATTTCACTATTCTAAGTACATCTGACCCTAAATTTTTGTGGATCTAATCACATGATTATACACTTGAAAAATAAAGAAGCAAAATAACCAACAACAAATATAAATTTAATAACTGGCAAGAACTGAAGTTCATCTAAACTAACGCAATGTTCAGACTTGGCAACCCAACGAGATCAGGTTGTGCCATATATTCCATCTCCACCTCTAGGCTCTGCTTAAAGATCCCTCTATAAGTCTATTTAGTGACCTCAGATTTTTGGATGAAGGTTATATGTCATACCAAACTGGACTTAAAATTAAGCAAGAAATGGAGCAACATACCTTGAATGCTTTCAAAGAAGGATCTGCGAGCAGTTGCTAAGTTGTCGTCTACAGCATGCTCTGAACAAATTGAAGCCACAAGGTTGCTAGTGATCTGAAATTTAATGCAGATGAAAAGACAGGTGATCACTACAACCCAGATAGCAGTTCATGGATGGGCATGGAATTGCCCAAGGCCAAAAAATTACTTTAAAGAAGGCCCTGTGCTATGTTACGCTTGAAAAGTTTAAAGTTAGAAAATCTCTCCAAATTTGTAAACTTAAGGCTAGAAAACCTGTACATTAGAAATGTCATCTTTAAGAATAAAATAGTAAGCTTTAACGTAAAAATAAAGAAAAAAAAACATATTTGTCTTGGTGAAACAAACTTTGGGGTTTATTTGAATTTTTATTACTGCAGCTAATCTCCAAATTGCTGATAATGTATTGAAATTCTGCACCTATGGAAAAGTTTAGAAGGTACTGGGTAGGTAAAGAGTTTGTTACGAATGAAATAAACCTGAATCCCACTGCAGATAGCTATTAAAATCTATTCTAAGATTTTTGTTAGTAATAAATAAGTGATGGAGTTGGAGGGAGGAGGGGGGGGGGGGTGCATTGTGCGGGGTAAGAGAAAAAACTTTCCTAGTGGGTTTGCTCATCCCTGAATAATAATAATAATATATAAAAATAACACTATATTTGAAGTTGAACATTTACACTCACAACTGAAAAATGATTGGCATAATATATGACATTATTTTGTATTATAACTAAAAGCACAATTCACCTTTTTATTGTGTTATAAAAGGCATACGTAACTGTAAACATAAGCTAACAAATTAATAATTTAAATTAATATTTTAGGCTTTGTAGTTGTACCTGAACTCTGTTTTCCACCGTAGAAGCATATTGGATCGGACCATCAGAAGCTGAACTATCCTCAATTGTCACTTGTCCAACATCAACTGATGTCTCCTGTAAGAAAACAAATCAGCTTATGATTATAAATTTCTTATCAGTATCAGTACTAGTAGTGCAAAGAAGCATCTACCATTCACAGTTTTGTCTTGGTGACAATCTAGCTGAACTTGCAAAAGATGTAGCCGAATAATATGCATTTCAGCAAGTTGGTCATTGTACAAACATAAATAATTTACTCATAAACATGTATGACTAAGCTGAACACCTCTGAATTTTAGCGTTTCTGAAAGACCACTGTTAAATTTATATCTTCTTCCTTTGACCTCATAGGGACTATTGTCAGGAGTCTAATGATAAAAACTACTTACAGTAGTTACTTTATCAGTAAATCTGACCAAAGACTGGAGTACATTTATTCAAATTTCACTCCACCTCTACAAAACAAACAAACATTGACTTGGTGAGTCGGTCACTCCGTCAATCATCGAATGATCAATCAATCAACTATGACCATTTCACTCAACGACTTCTCTTTTATCCTAAAAGTTTTTCGATATGAAAACTCTGTTAGATATCAAACAAGTTCATTTAGCGTTGATATAAAAGAAAACCGAAGACCTTACCTCGACGATTGAATCAAAAATGTCCATTTCAAATGGGATACACGCATTCCTTTCTCTGTCTTCCATGATAGTCGAAATGCAACCGGAAAAACCTAGGCAAAATCGCAAGCCGGCGCATGCGCACAAACCCGAAGCGAACTTCGCAATAGGCTTTGAGAAGGTACACGCGCTCAGTCAGACATCCAGTAATGTAGTATCCATGCTTCGAACACAGTGTCGTGGGACTAATGATGCCATGACGTGAGCTTGAAGTGACGTCATTTCGCTGCTCGTGCTATAATTCTTCTTCAGAATAGCTATGCTACGCCAGACCACAGAGCTTACGAATGGCGGGAATCGCCGTGTCTCCGTCTTTATTTGTGTGTGCCAATGTGTGTGGATCAGAGGGTGGGTTAGAGTAGAAGGAGATGGATTCCTGTCGCTACACGATCACACAGAGCGTACTAATGGCGGGAAGCGCCGCGTATCCGTCTTTATTTAGTGTGCGCCGACGTGTGTGTTGATCAGAGGTTGGCTTAGAGAGGAGGGAAATAGATCAGCATTATAAGCCTACAAGTATGAACAACACTGAATGTTCCTAAAAGATAAACGCATCTGAGCTCCAAACAATACGATAGACTTTGGGATGAAATCCTCATCTTGTTTCACTGTCGTAAAGTTATTCCTGTTTTGATGGCACATATCACTTAGAACGTCACACAGTCGCTCTTACAAAACCACCGGTGCAAGTCTGGAAGTTTTGGATGCGTCTTAACCCGTTCAAAGCTTAGACAATTTGAACTCGACCCGGCAACTGCAAGAGGTTTAGATCTCATGCTGACCTATACCTCTTGTTGATACCACTTTGAATCCCTGTTTATGATACAGCTAGATATTTGTGGCGCTGAATCAACGAAGACAGCAGAGACACGATCTGCGTCAGCTGACACTGAATAGGTTAACCCGTTCGAGACGTGCCGCATCCGGATTCGCGGCTTTACGCCGCGAATCCGGATGCGGAACGTCTCGAAAGAGTTAATGAACGCACGGCCAAAGTAATGTGGTCAAGTTCGATTTTTGAAACAGTCGAGCTGTTTCTGAATTCTAGTCAGCAGCAACTAAGAAACCACTGAATGTGGTTTTCTGCTCAGCAAAAGTTCCACCGTCGCTTCTCAGCCACACTCTTTGTCCAGACAGAAGGTGTACAGTAGCTTGGCATGTAGCCGTCGAAGCGGCATAGCTATCATAAGCGTTTGAATAAGCGGTCGGTGTATTGTCTACCATCAAAGCCAAATCAGCATGTACGTTTCCTGTGGTCGACGCGGAAGTCGCGACAAAAAAATACGTGCCGTTAAAGGGCGCCTTGAATGAGCCGTTAGATGAGCTGTAGGCGTTCCCGTCGTCGAGGGACACGTTGGAGAGAATGACAGGCTGTCCGCTGGAAACCGTGACGCTGCTTTCCAGGGATGCTTGAAAGCTTGCTCGCATGTCTGCACAAACGGTCACGGTATGCTATGCATATTTTATATATATAAAATGCATAAGATATATATAAGATAGAACGACTATGAAAATTCAAGGGTTTGGGTGTGCGAGTATAACATATGCATGCCACTGAGAAAATTTAACCTCTTTAAAACAAATTTGTATATGATCGAACATTACAGAAAACGCATGCTAAAGTATACTTGAACACAAACACGGCAGCACGTATGTATGCGACTGATTGATTGATTGTCGCTTGCTTGTTTGATTGATTGCTTGACTGAGTGATTCATTGATTGCCGCTTGCTTGCGTTATTGATTCACTGACTGCTGATTGAACTGACTGACTGATTGACTGATTACTTGATTGGTTGATTGATTGATTGATTGAATTTTTACTACCTTGCGCGGCTGCTAATTGCGATGCAAGAAACAAGGAGTTTCATGGTCAGGTAGAAGACGGCCCCATTTTTGACGTTACAAAAATCCGCTCATGTAGACGCTAATATCTGTAGTCTTACTTTTGTAGTTGCGCAGATGGTTCTCCAGCTTGTGGATGTAGTCAGTCAGATTGGCGTTCACCTCTCTGACGGTGGCAAGTTCCGCCTCGATCAGGCTCAGTCGGGTATCAAGGGTGTCAACAAAGATAGTCTGCTTCTCAAAGAGCGGGGAGTCACTCGGCAGGCAGGTCGTGGCAGGCGAGTGGGCGAGTCGGCAGGTGTAGTTACCGCCTGCTACGGGGTTGCCCAGAAGTAGGTGAAAGTTGCCCTCGGCTTCGTCCATGCTTGAGCTTAACACTTGAACTCCGGTTGGCGTCTGATGAAGAAAAAATGAGGAGGGAAATCGCGGGCATAGTCCACAGGCAAGTGATGATCAATGCATAATCGATTACCTCTATAACACGAGTAGCGGGAAATGTTTATAGCATTTCCCACTACTCGTTTTATAGAGATAATCGATTATGCAATGATCATCACTTGCCTATGGACTATGGATTATCTCTATAACATGAGTTATTGCGCAACGATCATACTTTGCCTGTGTCATGGTCTTTGTACAGAACACCATGGTCTTGTCTAGGTGGACTTAGCCTGAGGTGTGTGTGGGGGGGGGGGGGTGGGAGACGGGGAACAAGCGGCGACCAGCTACAGAAGACCGCCCGCTTCATTGAAAACACGCCCAGCCTCAGAATCTGACCCGCATGGCCATACAACATGTGTACATAGCAGAAGACGCCTTTCTCTTGCTGAGCATTAGAATGCTTATTCCCCTCATCCTCCCCCCCCCCTCCCCCGGCAATTGGCCACGAACACTGCCCGGTTCCTCTTCATGACACTTGTGAAACCTCAGTCCCCATTCACTCCCGGGGAGCGGGGTAGCTCGTCTGAAAGGTTGTGGATTCGGACCCAGCTGGGGTCAAACTTTGCTCAGACCTCTTTTCGGTGCCCCGTCTTTGAAATCACCTTCGTGGTGGACAGAAGACGTTAAGCCCTAAACGTTTAACGTTTTTTTTCCCATTCACTCCCTGAAATCTCTTTACGTTCAGCCATCGTGGTGAGGGGCACACATACCATTCTCTTAACTCATTCGAGCCGCGCCGCCTTCGGATACGCGGCATAAGCCGCGCATCCGTAGGGGGCACGTCTCGAATGAGTTAATCCCCTCCCCAAATCGACCATAACATCCGATTGAGACTTCAACAGTACAACTCTCGAACTATCAGACTGTTGTACCAGATTTGAATTTAGGCAGCGCGAATAAACACAAACAGACAACAACATTAGACTTTTACTTCCTATGTTTTATACTTGATATAATTTTCGCTTTATGCGCAGGCCCTGTCGACGGTGAATCTTTTTTTGAGCCGACGTGCCTCGCGACCTGAAAACTATACTGACAATCCCTGTAGTTGGGTGTCTGGGTAAGACCGCTCACTTAAAATGACAATGGGGGGCTCAGGGCACAAGGTATAGACCTTTTGACATCGGAGCGGAACGTTTGGGTTTTTTTTCCCACCGAATATCTCTTCAATGAAATACTTTTCTGTACCACGTTATATTAAGAACAAATATCGTCAAGTGCCAATCGACCTAATATGGACTAATTTTTTACCTAAATCCTATCGTTTGTTAATTTTGCTGTACAGTCGTAAAATTTGGATACTTTTTAAATACCTTAAATTACCTTTCCCGGTGGGAAAAGGCCAAATTTCAACATCGAAGTCAAGCATGCAAACTTAATTGAGGCACATTCAGAGATGTAAAATCAGTCATTTCATAAAAAAAATCCGAATTCGTAGTGCTGTACAGCAAAACTGACACATTGGGGATCATCGAAAATCGTATCAGGTCAACTGGCACTGAATGATACTTGTTCTATGATTGGTATAGAAAAGCGGCTCTTTGCGGAGATATCTGCGATAAACGTTGTGTGCTCCGATTGTCAAACGGCCTGTATAGGGAAGGAAAGTGGGGTTCTCACGGTGTGAGTTATCACGGCTTAAGATACTTTCGCAATAAGACGAAAACAATGCGAAAATTGAGAGCATGCTTACCGTCCAAATCATGCCGATAGGTGGTGCTCCCACACTGGTGAAAGTGCCACAAGAAAGCCGCGCGTGCAAGCTGTTCGTTCTGTCGTCATGCACGGCGCGATGGTTGTTGCTTATGCGCACACGTCCATCACGAAATACCGGAGGTTCTGCGCGTCAATGGAATACCATACTTGCTAACCCTTTGCGTGTCGGTAGCCTGCAAGAATCATCGCGCTAAAAACCGCTACCGACACGCAAAGAGTTAACAAAAACCAAAACAAAACAAACAAAAACCCAATAAAAAACAAACAAAACAAACAAACAAACAAACAAAAAAACACAAACAAACAACAACAACAAAAACACACACACACACACACACACACACACACACACACACACACACACACACACACACACACACACACGTCCAACAAACAAACATGTTGTTAAGAGCCAGTCTCTCTCTCCCACGGCTGTAAATACAGTATCCACAGACGTCTCCCGACGTTACTAACATCATTATCAAATGTGGATGAGTTGAACAGAAAATAATATTTAGAACCTTCTGCAGTGACAAAGTCAGTTTGCTGAAGGAGCTGTGTGTGGTGGGGAGGGGGGGAGGGGGGGGGGGAATCGAAGGTTTTAATACTAGGAAAAAAATATAGTTTTAGCTCACGTTCTTGTACTCGTGGTTTGTCTGATTTGTTGTTGTTGTTGGTTTTTTTTTTTTTTTTTTTTTTTTTTTTTTTTTTTTTGGGGGGGGGGGGAGCCCCTTAAAGAGGGGGGAGGGGAGGGGTAATCGTTTTGGGTCTATTTACAATTTATTGTATACACAATGGCAACTTGTAGAGTCATACAATGTTCTTACCTGAAATGATGACAGTCACCGTGATGGCTGACCTGTTCAGAACTCTGTCCGCATCTATTGCACTGACTTGCACCGTGTAGTTGCCGGAATCACTCGCTGTCGCGTTGTACAGAAGCAGACCCGCATTTCCAACCATCTCCACCCGTCCGGAGAAGGCAGGCCTGGCCAAAAAGTTATCCCCGGAAAACATGGCGATCATTTCTTGAGTTCTGTCCTCCACTCTGAAGTTCCATTTGATGTCCTCAATTTCCTCGTCGTCGTCTAGCGTGAAATTCCAGGGAAGTGAGAGATTGCCTCCGGCGCACACTTCTAGTCTGTCCCCGTCCTCCATTCCTGAAGTCCACTGAATGCTGGAAACAGCTGAGAAAAGGGGACGAAATCATTCAGCAATTTTTGAGTCCGAAAAAAACAAACAAACAAAAAACGTTCAGCCATTTTAACCCGACGGCCTTATTTCCCCAGTTTTAGAGGTGTCACCTAACGACTATGTGTACCAGTTGCAGGCGACAGATTGACCATATTAATTCAAGGGTAGTGCCAGATTAGCTTGGCGTCTAACTTCACACGGTTACATAATCTGCAGCTCTAAATGTACAAGAGACCGAGGAAGATCACGAGTTAACCCATTCAACCCCGACGCCCTACAGCAGGAGATGGGTCGACCATGATAATTCAAGGGTAGTGCCAGATTAGCTTGGCACCAAGCTAATCTGGCACTACCCTTGAATTATCATGGTCGATCCATCTCCTGCAACTGGTGCATAGTCGTTAGATGACGCCTCCAAAATTTGGGAAGCACGGCAGTGGGTGCTGAATGAGTGAAGACATTTAATAACATGTTTACTAGTCTGTGAATCTGAACATTACGGTTACAAACCGTAAGGTCCAAAATCACAGGCAAGCATACAGCTATACTGCCTTGTTCCTTACCTGGAAGAAGGAAAAACAGTATCAAACACGTCTTCTTCATTGTGTCCATACTTTTCTCCTCAGAGAAAATATGCAGTAATCTGTAATTCGAATTTTTTTTATTTTCAAGAGTACAGGAACTTCTCAGAGGTCTAATGCTGGCCACGCGTACTAAACAAATTAGGACAACAGTGTCTGCGTTATCGTGGCAAAACTCAGTCAGTTTAACCCCTTTATTGCCACTTGACGCATATTTGTTTCTAAAGTTTGGCTCATTTAACGATCGTTCATGTCACATGGACACAAATTGGTATCAGCAAGAGTCATAGATCCTCATGAGCCCCCGCAGTCGCGGTGGTTCATAAGGATCTATGCCTCTTGCACTTGGATCATGTTCACATTTTCTCGGCAGCGAAGGGATTAATAGCGGATAAAACACGCCTTGCTTTGACTTACAGGGCACACTCGACCTTTTTTTTAAAGCTTCAGTTCGCAAAAAAGCTTTTACTGGGATTCAGTATACATACCCACTTTAGTCAATGCCCCATCAAATGCTTTCTTTCGTCCGTTCAAAGTGAAAAGAGGCATACCGGAATCTTTCCTAGAATCCCAGGAAAGATCGCTTGTCATAGGCGATAGCAGCAGACGCCATAACTATTCTACACGACCTTAGGTCATCTGCATAATTATAAACAATCAGAGACAAGATGGCGGACGAACCAGCGAAGAAAAAATAAAGTATCATCCACATTGACAGACTCGGTAATCGCGAAAGAGAAGAAAGAAGTAGAGAGACAAGATACCCCTATGTAGAATTGACATCGGACAAGAGAATATGGACATGTAGCAACACGTAAAGCAAGAGCTTGGCTTGACCACCCACCCGGAATTTGTCACTTTCCTGCTGAATCAGTAAGTAATATACGGTCTTTGTCGATCTTCCTATAGTTCCGCGAGCGCTAAAGAATTCATGATCTTCAGTAGAATTTATTTCTTACTGATTTCACAAAATTTTAAACCTGTTTTATCATATAGTTACGAGCTAGTTATCACATTTTATGTTGCAGAGATCTGAAAACTACGGTGTGTCAAAGTTGCACATCGCTGGTCGTAACATGTTTTTGTCTGTGCGGCTCTCATTCACTCGATTCAGAGAGGCAGTGTTTCTGCTGCGAGGGTGCATTTGTGGTTTTTAATGATGCTTTACGTAGACCTCGACGTTTGCGACGTGAAATTGAGTGCAGTGCAGAAAGTCGGTATAAATACCGATGTTCTGTTTCAACGATGGAAGACGATGCGTGTTTCCGAGGGGTCAAAGGTCAAACTAAGTACCGTGGACTCGCGCGCCACTGACACGCAACTCCTCAGTGCACTCGGAACCCACATTGTGAATTTGACAGCATAGCGAGTACCGAAGGTACGTTTATTCTACTTTCTCGTGAACAATTACGTCAAAGGGATGCCGGAGAACATCAGTACAAGTGTACACTGACACGAGTGTACATCGCACCGATGACCTCGTGACCTTCTGCCTTGTGACGTAGGCACATAAATATGCATATTAATTCAAAACGAGGCCGATGCAGGCGATAAATTCGCGACTCGGGTACAAAAACAATACGCCCTCCAAACGATGAATTTGAATATTTGTCATTGTATTTACATCATAAAGCTCTAAGATAGTGCACAAAGGACACATACACATACTGTCAGCAGTATCTGTTGCAGGTTGTCTGACTGTGTTGAGATGCTTGATCCTGGGGAATGTAACTTTAAGTTCCAGTCATTGCAGCTCAGTGGCTTGGGATTATTCATATGGCAGATAAGACTCGAGGAGAAAAAGAACAAAAAAATGTTCTTGACAGGTACGCGTCTCGGCTTCCGCCGAGCGTTATCGTCAGTATCAGTCATTGGGTTAAAAAGACCTTAAAACTGAAACTCAAAGATTCTACCCCGGCCCCAAGGACTGACGCACCCAAGTTAAAAAGCACATTAACCATTATCATTCGGAATACTCCAGTGTGTGAAATGAGTTTGACTAAAATAGTTCAAGGGTAGTTCCAGAATAGCTTGGCGCCTCTAGGCGTACAAATTTGAAGGTTTTAGCCTCAGTATGAAATGGGTTAAAGTATTGCGGCAGATGACGCCGATACCTCGTTCATGTGTACTGTGTTGCATCTTGTTTATTATCCCATATCATACTGAGGCTAAAACCTTCAAATTTGTACACTGCCGTATGCAAGCTACATTATAGTACTTACAGATAAGGATATAGACCAATGGCTTTAGTTCAAGGGTGGTGCCAGAATAGCTTGGTGCCTAGAGGCGCCAAGCGGCTATTCTGGCACTACCCTTGAACTATTTTAGTCAAACTTATTTCACACACTGGTGTATTCTGAATGATAATGGTTAACAGTGCAGCTAAACGAGTGCATGCTGCAAGAAGACCCCCAATTCATTTATGGGCGGTCTAAACAAGTGTCGTGGAACCAACCCCCCCCCCCACTCCCATCCCCCCCCCCCAAAAAAAAAAAGAGAAAAAAACAAACAAACAACAACAAACAAAAAAACCTCAAAAAACACAAACAAACAAATAAACAAACAAACAAAACCAACGAATAAACAAAAGAACACAAAAACAACAAACAAACAAAAAAAAAAACAATTAAAAACACAGGAATCAAACAAATCTACACAAAACAAAAACAAGAATTTTAAAAAACCCAGCCAACCGGCCAACCAACCAAACGAAACTAAACAAAAACAATACAAAAACAGCAACATTAACAAAATTAACAACAGCACAAGCAACTGGAGCACAACGACAATCCTCACACCGCGCACTAAAAATCCATCCGCATAAAATATGGATTACTACATGAGCTAGATTGTCTTTGGTTATGTGTAACATGGTCTGTGATTTTGGGCCGTGTGGCTCTAGGTCGTAACGTGTAAAATCACAGCCATGTACACCGTCATTTACAGCCCGATACAGCAGCACATCCTGTCTTCAAGTTCAACCATCCCAAAATAGTTCTTGCGTTGAACGCCTGAAAACTGCGTTTGATGCACACACCAATTCGTTGACACTTGGCGGCACGTTTCCCTAGCCAGTCATTGCTTCCACTATTTCATGAATACGTGTGCTGGTCTGTGATTTTGGACCTTACGACTGAAGCCGGAAGGTCCAAAATCACAGACCAGCATACAGTCTTTTTCGTGGTGACCTTTCGTCGCAGTACTCTCGTAATGCCCCGCTTATCTCCCATTACTTTCACTAAGCACTAGCGACGCGGCTAACGCGTAAAAGAGTAATAATTTACGTATTGTTTTACGGGGAACCAGACACACATCACAAACGACTCAATCGAGCAGAAAGTGATGCAGTAAGGGGAATAATCTGATTATAGTGATGCAAATCTGGTCAGGGAGAACGTGTGTTATATCCCTTACAACACACATCTCGGCGCATAAATGCTCAGTGCCAACACTGAAGAAATCATTCCGCAATGATAGCTGAGCTGATCGATTTACGAAATCAGTCAGTGCGTAGTAACGCAGGTGGCAGGGATGGGCTGGTCTTTCCCTGAAGAGTGCTGGTGGGAGTACACGCTTTTAGGTTCTAAACAATTTTGTTTCTGAACCCCTTCCCCGCCACTGTACATTTTTGTGTCTGAAATCAGTCTTGGTTACAGCGACCAAAAGCCAAAACCGTCCCCCAAAAAGCATGAATACAAATTGGTCTCAGCAAGAGGCATAGATCCTCATGAGCCCCCGCAGTCGCGGGGGCTCATGAGGATTATGTCTCTTGCAGTTTGTCACTGTTCACATTTTCTCGGCAGGGAAAGGGTTAACCTACCCCTGGCCAACGTCACCGTGGACACACAGGCGGCCAAACACTGACCAGCTAGACTGAAGGCCACGGCGTTCAAAGGGACTTGCTGCGGTCAATAAATGGTTACTGGGGTTCGCTGTTTCTTCTCCATAAGCGTTCTTAGTATGTGTTACAACAAGATGTTTGACAAAAGGGTTAGCTTAATTTATAAGTCTGAATTTGGCAGTATGAATCCAATGCGCACGGTCGTGCGCGGGCCAACGGCGGCCGATGTCGGCCCGATGGCCTTTTGTGCATTGGGTAAGACTTTCTGTTTTTCCTCTCTCTTCCGCGTTTGTATGTAGTACGGTTCATCCGCTAGACTAACGCAACAACAAAACAATACCACGTTTGCCGAGAAATGCACGGGGTTTTTTTTTTTTTTTTTTTTTTTTAATTTTTTTTTTTTTTTTTTTTTTTTGGGGGGGGGGGGGGGGGGGGACAAATTTGTTGCAAAATTTTACGCCACGCCGTCCTTTGGATGTCGGTGGAGCATTTTGTCGATGTGACCCTTGAAGAAATCAGCCCGACCAACCGAGTTTTATCTGCCATATGTCATTACCCCAAGCCCTGCCTAGCGACAGCCCCCAGAAAAAAGTTAGCCAATAGAGCGGAAACCACTCAGAGTAAAGGGAAAATTAGATTGCTGAATGAATAACTGATGTTAATATTTGTGATGCAAGTATTTTCTTCTTTTCATTCTGCAAAGGGATGAAGCACCCAACTGACATATGAACAGTATTTCATAAACAACAAATGAAACATTCAATGAAATTATGGCAGACTTCTTGTTACGCAATAAAAGTCAACTGTGCTCACGTGAACCGATAAAATGCGAGCTTAACCCCTTCCCCGCCACTGAACGTATATTGTACTTCTGAAATCTTTGTTAATTCAAAGACCAAAAGTCAAAAAGGTCCAAGGAACGTAGGTTCAAATTGGTCTTAGCAAGAGACATAGATCCTCATGAGCCCCCGCGACTGCGGGGGCTCATGAGGATCTATGCCTCTTGCAGTTGGATCGTGTTCACTTTTTTCAGCATTAAAAGGGTTAAAACTCGCATCGTATATATCGGCCAGGACAAAATTAAATTAAATTAAATTAATTAAGAGGTAATAAAACTATCGGAGGCTGTTCTGCCCTCCCCTTACATTTACTACGCCATTCAGAATCTACGTTTCTCTCGAAGTGACAAAGAAAAGAGAGGTGGTGTGATACTAATAACGGCAGTATCCCGTTTTATCCACGTCAACCATTCACGCAATGAAGATGACCGTGCGGTCAGACTTCCAACGGTACAGAACGGTGGTCATATACTATTGGGATGACTGTGTTGCCGTACCAACAGTGTGTCTCAACGTTCGGTCACGATCAATGCGATCCTACACTAATACAGTCGGAGGGAAACTAGGGCGAAATGGAGACGTCGGCTAATCAGGTTATGCCTATCGACGCTTAAACAGCCCGTCAACGGTAATACTATACCCAGCCATCTACACACAGGGCACAGACCTACATCGCACGGACTCCAACAGGGACTGAAGAGAACCTGTATTACGTCTGTCTCGGTGTTTCGAAGTAGACATCACGTGCGGCATACGGTGTGTGCTGGACTGTGATTTTGGACCTTATGGCCGCAGGCCGTAAGGTCCAAAATCAGAGATCGGCGCATAAGAGAGACACCGAGACAGCGCAGGACAGTCCCCGGATAATGCTGTTATGCTTATTGTCGCCTGTTGGTGACAGACTATTTGACACCCTTCACAGGGATTTTCTGGAAGAAGCCAATGTGTCCAGCAGGTCACTGTGGCCGGAACCTCTGGGAAGCGTCGTATGGGGGATTGGGGTGTAGGGGGTGGTGGTGGGATTGATAGAGAAAGGGGGAGGGGGGAGGGGGGAGGTTAGGGGTAATTGTTTCTAGTTAGATTTACACTGACAGTGAACTTCGGTTATAACAAACTACCAGATGACCTAAGTTTATTTGTAACTATATCAGAGAAGTGTGCTTTCAGTAAAGTAAATTTTACAGATGTGTATTCGAGCCTTCTGAAAAAGTGTTTTTATACGTCCTATTCGAGTTTTGTTGCGTCTAACCTTGTTATGAGCGAAGACCACTTGCAGTGTTAATTTCAGGACAATATAAGTTATTGGTCGTAGGGATTTACTACACGGACTCTTGTAGGTCTGAGGGAGGTCAACGGAACCATTGTACCCCGAAGGCCGAAGGCCTGAGGGGTACAATGGTTCCGTTGACCTCCCGAAGGCCTTCAAGGGTCCGTGCAGCAAGACCTTGCTAACAATAACGTATTTGTTTTCATTCCTCCACTATTGCCGTAAAAGAAATCAAGAAGAAATCTTCCGACCTGGATCACGCCAGACATGATTGACATAAAAGGAATATGCATTTATACATAATAGACTTATGACGTAATTTAAAAATCTTTCATGACGTTGCCGTCTTCAGTAGTGTGCCTGTTGTTTCGAACAACACTAAGTAACTTTTTACTTTAGAACTGTTTTGTGATGTTTTATAGAACAAAGCTCGCATCCAAGATTCGTCAGAAAGTGGGCTACAAAAAGTCGGCCATTTGTCGCTACAAGGGTTTTTGTATCCCGGTCACATGGTACGGTTTGCGCTAGAATGATTGGTCGTATGATGTAGGGATGAAAACAAGTGATTTTGTACGCTTACAGGGCTGTGATCTTGCCTCATACGGTAATAGATGTATGGTCCATAAACACGGATAAGCAAACTTAAGAACCTCTTAAGGAAGCACCTTCACAACAGCGTAGGAGTAGAAATCGGGGGCTGGGGTAGGGGTGGGGGGTGGGGAGGGGGCTGTCCCTCCCCCCTACCCCCCAAAAAAAAAAAAAAAAGAAAAAAAAAAAAGAAAGCCTTTTGAATGTTATGATGCTATGTTTGAATTTTTAGGTTGGACTGTTGTCTGCCGCTCCCCGCTTCCTCAGGTTTGATATTTCGAAAGATGGCTTGTCACTCGGCGTCCACCTCCACATGCCTCGCCCCCACCCACTCCCCCCCCGCCCCCCCCCCCCCCCACCCTCCCCCCCCCCCCCCCCCCCCCCCCCCCCCCCCGGGCTGAAAAGTAACGTGTCAGAAAAATCAGAGACCGGCGTCTGCTACCTTTCTCCGCCTTATCGCACTCTTCGAAAGCTTTTGCGGAGTGCGAATGTACTTCTGGCCTCAGTGGCATGAGTGAGCTTAGATCCTGCGCAAGCCACTAAGCGGCGACACTCACCCCGCGATAGAGGAGCACCTCGCTTAATGGCTTTGCGCGTGATCTAAGCTCGCCCATGCAACTGATAAATATTTCTGGACGGGCTACATGTCCAACGTGCTAACTCGTATCAAGTTACGGAATATCCGTTTTCCATTTCCAACAGCTTCCAATTTCCATCTGCCAAAGGCATAGATTCTCATGAGCCCCCTGCGGTGCAGGGTCTCATGAGAATCTGTGCCCTTTGCACCTTCTGCAGGGGTTCATGAAAATCTACTCCCTGTCTACCTCAAACGGGGGACGTTTTGCAAGGTTTTAAATTATAACTGTCACCTAAAAAGCTACCAGCAATCTAAATGAATAAACAAATGGACGTTTCTTGTAATTCTCTTTGATGCGTCACTCTGCCGGTTTGATTTTCAGCAAATCGAAACGTGGTGTGACACCGTGGAAATGAACTCAATGTACGAGCCACAAAAAGGCAAACAAGCAGAAACAAATTAACACAAAAATCCCTCACAGATGACAGCAGTTTCAGATGAGAGCAGTTTCAGGCGTTAAATTTGGTCTTGAGATTATATTGTTTGTGCCTATTTTGTTGTTTCTATAACCAAAAGTGACAATACATTTAAAAATAATGAATGTCTATTTATAACGCGCTAGTTATTTTTTTCTGGTACTAATTGCTTCCATTGGATTTGTTCTCTCGTCGACTCTTCTGTTCTCTTTTCTCCCACCCTCCCTCTCCTTTTTCATTCCTCGTGAAAGGGACACTGGCTCCATTTTTCCACCCTCACGTTCTTCTTTTCCATGTTCTGTTCCAGTTTCTCAGCCTGTGTGCTACCAACTGCGGCAAGGTCAAGTGTGGCCACACCCACAACAATCCCCCTCCACCCCCACCCCCTCAAAAAAAAAAAAAAAAAAAAAAAAAAAAAATCAAAAAGGAAAGGACGACGCAAAAAGTCAGCCCGACGAACTTTTGTCCACCGAGTTCCTCACCAGATCCTTTATTAACTCATTCGAGACGTGCCGCATCCGGATACACCTCCAAAATTTGGGAACTACGGCCGTGGAGACATGTTTGGTGCTTTGATTCATACCCTGGGCGTTTCCTAAAGCCTGCGCGGTGGAGCTTTTTGGTGGAGTGCAGTGTGCGCAGTACTGGCCCCACCCTTTAAACCCTTGGTTAGTTTGCCATGGCCTAGCAAGCTGGGACGGTGGCATCGAGGTCCTCGGGTCGTATGTTTTATATCAGACTGTCCTTGTCTTAGTCTCTGGCTCAAAAGCCTTCCCCGGAGACACGGGGGCTTTGATGTCAGGGGTTTCCTCCCTTAGCCTTTCCGCAGCCAAGCGGCCAGGCCTGCAAGGCAGCAGGGGACTCGTGGGGGCCGGGGTCGTCTATGTCCCGTGCAGATGTGAACATCTGCCCACTGCCCAGACGGTGACACTTACCAGAGGAGAAAAATCCAACGCCGGAACCCGGTATCGAACCTCGCACCTTTGGCATACCAGTCTTGGCTTAACCAGCGGACTCTTTTTGGCCTAGTTTGAGTTGCCAAGCGGATGGTGATTTGAGGTGTGTACCAGTTTTGGCTGCGCTTAGTTGGCTGTAGGGTTGGTACAGAACCATGTTGATAGCCAAGAAATGAGACTGGTGATGTCCTTATTTTTAAAACAAAATTGTGCATGGCATATGTGCAGCAAGTAGGCGGTAGTCTTGTTTATGGGATTAAAATATTAGGGGATGACTGGGACAGACTAAGGCTAAGGCATGTTAACAGATGGGAGTGCAGGGGAGGACCACTGTGTGCTTTGACCTGTCATTCAGAGTAAATTTCTGATAGGATGGACGTTTGCATTTCATCGCTTACTGACACCTAAACTTGTACTTATTTCAAGACACACACACAAAAACAAAAACAAAAACAAAAACAAAACCCAACCAAACAAAAAAATCCAGTCACGTCGTACTTTTGATAGAAACGCGGCATTGCGAAACTGACTATCAGAAATCCCGGTATTAATCCTAGACACAGTCTAATTGAATCCACGATCTGAAAGTCATGGCCGTAGTGTGACTGACGTACATGGCGGCGATGCAAAGGCGACCAACTGAAAGATATTCATCTTGCTAGATAGTCGCACGCTGAACCCTGAAAACATACTCCACTTGAGGGAGCAGCTAGAGCTGATCATGACCGGCAAGAGGCATAGATTGTCATGAGCCCCTGCAGCTGCATGGGCTGATGACAATCTATGCCTGTTACAGGTGAGTGTACTGTAGGTGTGAATGCAATGAAGAGAGAATAATTGTACGTGACGAAAATAGAAATTCGGTATCCTGACGTGCCTTTCGTAGTACATTTATTAAAGTCTACGTAGAAAATCGCCTTAACTGGTTTGAGTAAAGAATGAGAGGTTTCAGAAAATCAGAAATACGGGAAAACAGCAGCAAACAAACAAACAAACAAAAAAAAAGCAAAAAACAAAACAAAGCAACAACAACAACAACAAAAAAAACCAAACAAACAAACAAACAAAAAAACCCACATAAAGAAAACCTAAGAAAAGAAGTAAGAGGGAAGAAGAAAGCGTAACTCGTCCTAGTTGGAAAGCTGCACGGCACATTTGAATTAACCCATTAAGCCCCACAGTTGCCTTTCCAAATTTGGGAAGTATTACTTGACGACTATGTAGCTGTTGCAGGAAATGAATTTTCCATGATAATTCAAGGGTTGCGCAAGATTAGCTTGGCGCCTTCAGGCACCAAGCTAATCGGGCGCTAATAAAATAATAATAATAATTACGGTATTTATAATGCGCTTATCTTATAATAATTATAACTCTAAGCGCGCACTCACAACTCGCGCACGCATGCGCACGCATTAGACAACGACTCACGTACCACAAATAGTGAAATACATTACGACAGTCAGCTTGGGGTGGGGAGTGTGGTGATATAGTGCTAGAACTGTTGAAAAAGGTGAGTTTTGAGGGCGGACTGGAAGGAGGAGAGAGAGTGTTTCTGACGGAGAGAGAGAGTGGGAGGGTGTTCCAGGTGGATGGACCGTATACTGAGAAGGAGCGGGGGCCGAAAGTGCTGAGTTTGGTGAGGGGGATGTCGAGGCGGAGAGGGTCGGAGGCGGAGCGGAGGGAGCGGGAAGGAATGTAGGGGTGAAGTAAGTTGGAGAGATAGGCAGGAGCGCAGTTGTTCAGGGATTTGTAGCAGAGAGACATAATCTTGTATTGGATGCGTTGTGGGATGGGAAGCCAGTGAAGGAGTTTGAGCAGGGGAGTGATGTGGTCGGATTTTTTCTTTCTGAGGACGAGGGGGGGGGGGGGGGGCAGCATTGTTCTGGGCGCGCTGGAGAGTGAAAGTGGTGGAGTGAGGGAGGCCGGAAAGGAGAGAGTTGCAGTAGTCGATGCGAGATAGGATGAGAGTAAGTTTGGTGGCATCTTCGGTAGTGAGGTATTTTCTGATCTGACTGATGCGGCGGAGGTGGAAGTAGCATGCCTGGGCCGTGGCGGAGACGAAGCTGGTCATGGGAAGAGAGGAATCGAGGGTAATGCCGAGGTTTTTGGCCGAGTCAGAGACGGAGATGGGGGTGCT
This sequence comes from Semisulcospira habei, assembly GCA_036245525.1. Lineage (NCBI taxonomy): Eukaryota > Metazoa > Mollusca > Gastropoda > Semisulcospiridae > Semisulcospira > Semisulcospira habei. The sequence goes on from BTPG01000007.1 coordinate 70,476,347, forward strand.
GTCGAGTTGAAGGTGGAGAGAGGGAGGGAGCTGAGAAAGTTTCTGGCGAGTGCCTACCAGCATGGCTTCCCTTGAATTATCATGGAAAATTCATCTCCTGCTGTACGGCGTTGGGGCTAAATGAGTTAAACAATCATTGTGTATATAAAAGAAGATGAGACTATTTTGCTGGAATCAACGCGACAAGAAGAGCTACCGACAACCAAAGGGTTAAACACATTCTGTTATTTACAGTCAGCCCATGGAAGACAACGGCATTAATTTAATGCGCTTATTATTCTTATCGTTGCATGATTATCCACAGAACACAGAAGAGTAGAAATAGTCACATTATAATGATGAAACATGCAATGTTGTTGCTGTGGTTGATGTTGATGATACTTATAATGCTGATGATGATGCTTATGCTGATGCTGCGGATGATGGCGGTTATAATGACGACAGTAAACATAATTATCATGGAGGTCGAAAACAAGACGAAATGACATATCTTCCCGCCAGTTCTGTGACGGCCTGCATGCTGTATACTTCTTCCAATTCTTTTCAGAGTGGTCATCCGGTGCAGAGCAATAATCCACTATGTGCGCATGCAGAGTGGGGGGCTGGGGGTGGGGGGTGAGAAAAGTAATTATAAGGGAAACCTTGGGGTGCAATCGTTATATACAGGTTACAAAATAGATTACGCTGGATGGGCAGAAACAGGCGGGGGTGGGGCGGGGTGGATGGAGGTGGGGGTGGGGGTGGGGAGGGGGCGGGGGGGGGGGGAATTTTGATCTTACCCAACTTTCAGCAATGGACTGGAAGGTCGGGAGGAAGTCTGTGGAGGTGACTTTTGGTGGCCGAGAACCAACCTCGGAACCTTGGGCCCCCAAAGACACCCCACAGCCGTTAATCGTCTGATCGTCGTCCAAGGCGCCACTGGTTATGGTCGATCCCTCTCCTATGACTCGCGCAGCACAGCGCGCAAAAGGCCATCGGGCCGAAGTCGGCCGCAGTTGGCCTTTTGCGCGCTTGCAAATATCTTTAAAGCGATCTGCTCAAGGCCGGTATCTGACTGCCAAAATGTGCCGATACAATGCTGTCTTGCCTGAACTATGACTTTCTACCCCTCCTTTCACAATCCGTGTGTCTAGGCACACGTAACAGGTTTTTTTTTTTTTGTTTTTTTTTTCAAATTCTTTTTATGCTCCTTGTGCGCGCCGAAAAACTCTCCGACGTGCAAAACGAGAAGAGGAGCACAAAAGTCTTTCATCGTACGACACTTAAACTTCACCACTCAAGTTATCCCTTTGGTCCAGCAGTAACTGAAAGAATTATTTCGGTTTGACACCGTTGTCCAGCATAAACCCCTGGCCTTCCCTGCCACTGTACGTACACTGAACGTGCATTTTTGTTTCTGAAATCTTGGTTCATTCAACGACCAAGAGCCAAAACCGTCCAAGAAACATGGCTACATATTGGTCTCAGCAAGAGGCATAGATCCTCATGAGCCCCCGCAGTCGCGGGGGATCATGAGGATCTATGCCTCTTGCAATTGGATCGTGTTCACCTTTTTCGGCAGTGAAGGGTTAATTAGTATTGTAAGACATACTAAAACATTTCAAAGGAGACAGTGCAAAACTATGAACCCTTGCCTGTCTGGAGCAGGCCCCTTTAAAGGCCGCGCCGACGCCCCCGCAAGTTGGGAAAGTCGTTATGCAGTGTGTCTCAAAGTTAATCAGAAGTTCCGACAGCACATTAGATCCGTGGCTGTATATTATACAGTGCAGTCAACCGCAAAAAAGCGCGGCAAAACCTATGCGAGAAATAATTATTTTCTTAACCGTTTCACGTGCAGACACAACAGACTGTAGAACTTGCTGAGTACAAAGTTTCATACATCCCAGATTCCGATTCGCTGAGCGCTTAACCCATTTAACCCCACGGCTTTATTTCCAAACTTTTAGGTGTCACCAGACGACTATTCAGTGCACCATGGACTATGATAATTCAAGAGTAGTGCCAGATTATCTTGGCTCCAGCAATAGGATCGACCGTGATAATTCAAGGGTCTGCCTTGATATTCCTCCCAGTTTCTGACGAAATTTGGAACCTGCAGCAGAGCAGGAAATGTTAACTCAATTAGTCCCGACACACCACGGCAAGATATAGCTCGTCCAAGGTAGTTCAAGAGTTGTGCCAGAATAGCTTGGCGCCCATAAGCGCCAAGCTACTCTGGCACCACCCTTGAACTGCCATGGTCGATCTGCATGAATTGTAATACGGTCTTAAGACAACTCCAAAATTTGCGGAGTGCGACCTACGGGGCACATGGATTAATTGCCACCTTGTAAAGAAAGCCTCGGATCACATAGTCTGACCAAAATGTAAACTTTTTGAAATTCGTATTTCTCGACAACACAGAATTGTCCGTTAAGAGGTTGTGTGCGTACAGCATCCACTTCATGGTCGATACAGGTCCTGACGCATTTAATCCAAAAGCGTATAAAGGTTAAACAAACAAAAAATCAGTAACTAAACAGCAGACAAAACCTGAAAGCTATATAATTATACACTACTCTTCAGCTGTCACGATCGATCGGCTTGCCGCAACTGGTACTGTAAATGAAGAAAAAAGCAGTGAGCAAAGGAGGAAGAAACAAGCGATCAGGGAAGAATATACAGTGTCGGATATAGCTTCCACAATCCAATCACATGCATCAAAAGCGCACTCGCGAGCTTTCATGGTCTAACTCACTCCTACAAAATCTGTTTTAACAGTGCAAGAATTCAGAAGACTCCGTCTGCGCTGAACCCCTTCAGTGCCATTGGACGCAGTTTCTGTTTTTGAACTCGTAAATGCAACATCAAAGATCCTTAGTCGTTAAAGGAAGGGATCAAAGCGGTTTCAGCAAGAGGCATAGATCCTCATGAGCCCCCGCGATGATCTATACCTCTTGCAGTTTGGTGGTGTGGCCAATACCTCTCGGCTGTGAAGATGTTAACCGTGAATAGCATCCCAAACGTGAGAAACACAGTCGATCTGAGTAAGCGAAAGGCATAAATTCTCACTTGAACCCCTGCCAGACACTCGGGCTAATGAGAATCTGTTCCTTTTGCAGATGGGAAGGTGATAGATGAGGTCGTGTGAGTGTTTGCGGTCAAACAGCAAGGAAAATGTAGTGGTCTGGTTTTGATAAGCTAATGGAGGGCTGCGACGGGCTCTTCCATTATTAGGATTCACAGAAAAGTTCACAGAAAGAAATATGATGCAGACGCTAGTGTCACAGTGAAGGTTTAGCAAACGTGATCAATGGGCAAGTTCCGAATATAGAGCCACAAGAAACTGTCAATACTTTGAAAATTAATGACAAGGTGTTGATGCAGAAACATGATTCAAAAGGCCATGTCGATGCCTTAATAATATTTTTTTTTTTTTTTAAGTTCTTGCAAAGCGCTGTTCTACAGGAAAACAATGGACTCAGTGCGCATGCACAACAGCACACTCTCTCTCAGACACACACACAATTATACACTACTTTAACCCACTCCATCCCTTCCCAAAACCTTACATCCACTTCCCTCCAGAATCAGAATAAAAGGCCGCCAACAGTTAGCTAAAGGTGAGCTAAATGATAAATGTCTGACAGAAAAGAAAAATCTTTAAGTGAGCTTTGAACTGTGACAATGTGGGCAGATTCCGCATTTCAATTGGCAGCGAGTTCCACACACTTGGGGCTAAACTAAGGTGAAAGAACGCTCCCCGGCAGTTTTCATGTTAAGCTTCGGGATTTAAAAAAGTTTTTCACTGGAAGAACGGAGGGTACTTGATGTCTGTTAAACTAACAGCTTTGCAGAAAGGTACGGCGGGATAGATCCGTCAAAATGCCGATAGGCGAAAATTCCTTAGACGAAAGGAAAGACTGCACCCACACAACAAGATGAGGATTTCATCCCAAAGTTTACTTTATTGTTTGGAGCGTTTTTCTGTTAGGAACATTCAGAATTGTTCATATTTTTATCTATTCCCTCCTCTCTAACCCAACCGCTGATCAACACACACCGACGCACACAAATAAAGGCGGACACACGGCGCTTCCTTACATTAGTACGCTTTGTGGGCTGAAGTAGCGACAAGAATTCTCAAGAAGAAGAATAGCACAAGCAGCAAAATGACGTCACTATAAGCTTCACGTCATGGCATCGCTTGTCCCACGACGCCGTGTACACAGTGATGAATTTGATGTTTCATATCACTCATCCGAACAGCACACAGCCTCTTCTAGGGCTGATTGTTTTCTTCCACATAGCCTCTTCCAGGGCTGACTGTTTGATGGGAGTATAACGTGGCTCCAAAGCTTGCAAAAATGCTGAAAAGTAGGCTACAAACCTGGTTAACGAAGCCATCCAATGTCTTTCTCCTAACTAACTATATCCAAAATTTCAAGTGCATATAATCAAAATTACGGACTCTAATGTGGGTGAACCGACTTTCTATAAACGGTCATTTAACTCTTCAATGAGAAATCCAATTTCAGTATGCTCGGAGGTTCTCCTAGACACCCCCTGAATGAAGCATTTCCTTTACCTTCAGGTTTGTACGTACGCAAACTTCGGAGATTTTCGAGTTCACACACATACACACACACACACACACACACACACACACACACACACACACACACACACACACACACAGACACAGACACAGACACACACACACACACACACACACACACACACACACACACACACACACATACACGCGCGCGCGGCGCTTTGCGCCAAAAGTACGTTCAACAGCAAAGTCTACCGAATTTTAAATACGGTAGACAAAAACGACACGCAGACAAAAACAACAAAAAACAACAAACAAACAAACAACTACACTAACACGCAAGCAAGCAAGCAACCATAGCTGAAGGGAGACATGGAGGTATGTCATCGCGGATTCACAACGACATATTTGTGATTCACGAATCTCATCCCCCTCCCCCCAAAAAATAATTATATATACATATATATAATTTATATATAATTTTTCATTTGAATTCTGAGAATGCTCTGCTGTGTTAATGCCATGGAATTCCAGGCTGGTAAGCTTGCATTGTGTCATCAGGACATCAGCTGCCCTTTTTGTGACAGCATCGCTTACTAGATCTAGAAAGAGAGGGTAGTGGGAGAGAAGGAATGACAGACCAATCATTTTGAGCCTTCCACTGAACACCTACTACATAAAGAAGTAGGGACTACCCCGAGGCGCCCCGCAACTTCCGCTGGAGAATATCCAGTCCCTCCCCCCGAGAGGGGAGTCTAGTGAATATCCCCAAACAGATATTGAAGATTTAGATTTTTGCCCCTACGACGGTTTCTCCCCAAAGGGGGTGGGGGGGGGGGGGGTGTGGGGGAGGGGGAGCTCGTCAAGTAGGCATACGTGTAGATCGTCTTGTTCTATACCTGCGTATTTCTCTGTGGGCTGGCGAATGGGTGCCTGATAGGCGGGGGCAGGGGATCTAACTGTTCTGTCCAGCGCTGAGTAATTCCCCTTGGTTTGTTATACAAGTAGGCATACGGCATAACCCGACTGTAACGCACGCAGACTTGCCCACAGTCGCACGTACAGACTCTCACGCAACAGACACATACACCGCCACTGACTCAGACGGGCGCATTCTTGCGGTAAAACAAACACACGGGCTCCCTTTCTAAAGTGACTTTTATACAAGATAAATATACCAAAAAACGCTCACACTATCAAGCTATATACATCACATACACATCACAATATCTTTGCCAGGCTAGGTTTTAGTTTCACACTGTCTCCAACCTGTTTGATACAAATAACTCACACGTTCGTTCACACACACACACACGTGCTTCATAAACTGTCTACTTCCGTAACACCCCCATATCTCTGTCACTATCTTGAAACAGACTATAGCCTAACACTCTTGCTATACACTACTCTATACACTGGAAAAGACTATGCTTAACCAACCACGTACTATCTTCATAGCGGCTTAGACATACACAACTCACATTCCTTTAGTCATCTATCTCGGTAAACAACTGTATACAAAACCACCGGTTACTTCACTGAATTTTAAACCAACATAACTAAACCAAAACCGGTCAACACTATACAAGCAAATTACTCTTAGCAACGCATACTGTCTTTAACTAAGCAACTATCAATACTACATATATAGAAACATACCTGAAATCTAGGCTTCAGAGTCTTGGAATACGGGCTAGGTATCTCAAACACAACCGTTCCATACGACAAGACAGCCCGTACTACCGATCTAGACCTCTGACAGACACAGCTTCCGCCTAGAACTCACTAAACAGAACTCACTAAAAATCCCGTGCTAACCATGTCTTACAGATTTCCCGTGGAGCCTAATGCCACCCGGACTATCGGCACAAACAAACCATTAACAAAACCCGTACCGTACTAATCCTACGGTGTGAGCACTATGCACGAGCATAGAGCTTCATCACACCGACAAATTGCAAACACAACGCATGTACCAGAAGCCGCCTCCAGAACTTACTGGTAGCACCACTAGTACAGCGCGGATTGCATCCCTAAAGCTTTATGTGATGTTGCAGTGGAAGAAGATAGACTAATTTTGAAAAGGCAACACCTAGGCAACTTTTGGGTGTAATTATTCTTTACTTTTAAACAAAAGCGTCGCCCAAAGCCAGAAATGCACTCAATCAGATTAACTCCAAGGGACGTAATTTTTCATTTCAATTCTGAGAATGATCTGCTGTGCTAATGCCATGGAATTCCAGGCGGTAAAAGCTTGCATTGTGTCAGGACATCAGACTCCCTTTTTGTGACTGCATCCCTTACTAGATCTAGAAAGAGAGGGTAGTGAGAGAGAAGGAATGGCAGACCTATCATTTTGAGCCTTCCGCTGAATATATATATATTAAATATATATGTATTAAAAAAAGATCAGCATTTACCATGGAAAGAAGCGATGAAGTCTGACAACAAGGGTGGTGTGTCTGTGTGTGGGGAGGGGGGGGGGAGGATGGCATTTATGACTACAGTTTAACTGATTCAGCCCTGACGCACTACAGCAGGAGATGGGTCGACCATGATATTCAAAGGCAGTGCCAGATTAGCTTGGCGTCATTCGATGACGGCTGCAAAATTTGGGAAATACGTGCGTCTGGCTGAATGAGTTAAAGACTTTCATCAGTTCTTCTGTTACATAGAATGGACAGTAGAAAACATCTGTTACAATTCATGCACTCACATGGCTTGTGAACAAAGGGTAGACAAGTTCTATGTGAGAGGTACCTCCAGCACCAGCAAGACCTCTATCATGTCTTTGTGGATTTTAAGAAAGCGTTTGACAGTGTATGGCATGCAGCCCTTTGGTCCACCATGAAGCTATACAACATCAATGCCAACCTGATCAAAGTCATAGCAAACCTTTACAACAAGGCCACTAGCGCAGTCTGCTTCAACGGCAAAATAGGAAACTGGTTTAGGACTACAGTCGGAGTCAGACAAGGCTGCTTGCTCTCACCTACTCTTTTCAACATATTCCTGGAAAGAATCATGACAGACGCTCTGAAAGATCATGAAGGAACTGTCCGTATTGGAGGCAGAACAATCACGAACTTGCACTTTGCGGACGGCATTGATGGCCTTACAGGAACAGAGAAGGAGCTAGCTCAGCAGGTGGAAAAGCCATTGCGTATGGGATGGAAAACAGTGCAGAGAAGACCAAACTGATGACAAATAACACCAGTGGCATTGGCACTGACGTCATGATTGGAAGCCAAAAACTAGAAACAGTTAATAAATTCAAATACTTAGGAGCCATTGTGACAGATGAGGGATCAAAACCAGAAATACTGTCCAGGCTTGTGCAGACAACAACAGCACTGACAAGACTGAAGACCATATGGAAGGACAGAAACATCACGCTCCAAGATCAGACTGATGCGCTCTTTAGTCATCTCAGTGTTCTTGTATGCCTGCGAGTCATGGACCCTCACAGCAGACCTTGAAAGGAGGATACAAGCCACTGAAATGATATGTTTTCGAAGGCTACTTGGCATTTCATACAGAGATCACATCACAAACGAGGAAGTGGGAAGCAGAATCAGGCAAACCATGGGGCCCTATGAAGACCTATTAGCCATTACGAAAAAACGCAAACTGAAGTGGTATGGGCATGTCACACGCGTGCAGCAGGGCTTGCCAAAACAATCCTGCAAGGCACTGTGCAAGGAGGACGAAAGAGAGGAAGACAGAGGAAAAGATGGGAGGACAATATCTCAGAGTGTACAGGACTGAGGCTGTGCGATACGCTAAGAATGGCAGAGAACAAAGAGGAATGGAGGGAGCTGGTTGCCAAGTCATCAGTGGTGCCCCAAAGGTCGGCAAGATTACGGGATATAGATAGATAGATAGATAGGCTGTCTCTCTCGATTCGATCAGCAAGGTAAGACAACACTGTGTACCCGTTGCACCGGCAAACCAAACCAAACCAAACAACAACAACAACAAAAAAAATCAGACAAGGGAAGCAAGAAGAGGCAAGCTGATGCGGGGCAAATCGGACAATTTAACTCATTTAGCCCGACGCAAAAGTATTTCCCAAATTTTGGAGGCGTCATCTAACGACTATGCTCCTGTTGCAGGAGATGGATCGACCATGATAATTCAAGGGTAGTGCCAGATTAGCTTGGCGCCTGTCGGCGCCAAGCTACTCTGGCACTACCCTTTACATTGTATGAATCTCCTGCTGTATTGCGTCAGAGCTGAATGGGTTAAACGTCGAGTAATGACTTAACTCATCCGAGACGCGTTGCATCAGGTTGTTTAAATTGCCAGATTTTACACACACACACACACACACACACACACACACACACACACACACACACACACACACACACACACACACACACACACACTGACGCACACACACAAAGCATCTAGTATGAATATAAAAAATTACGGACTCAAATGCAGATCAGCGAGTTTTTGTGAAACGGCCGTTTTCGTGTCAACGTGTAACCTAATTAATACATCAAGGAAACTGCTTCGGGCGAATTCACGTAGAGAAAATATCCGAAAGTTTCGAGCTTGTCTGTTCACAAATGCGGGCTCTAGTCGCTGTCACACACACACGCACGCACGCGCCCGCATGCCCGCCCGCCCGCACGCACGCACGCACGCACGCACGCACGCACGCACGCACACACACACACACACACACACACACACACACACACACACACACACACACACACACACACACACACACACACACACACACACACACACACACACACACACACACACACACACGGCGTTTGGTGCCAAATGTACGTTCTCTAGCAATGTTTGCGTAGCTAGACGTGACGTTATTGTTATCTTCAGTGTTACTTCTTTGCCAGAATAGACCGACCCATTTTTTATTTGGCTCCGCCCCTTTATTCGGGGTCCGGCAAAAATACAACGCGTGCTTCACGGAAAGAGCGCGAATGTATTCTGCTAGCATAGTAAAGCGCGCTATTCGACATTGATTTTTTAAAACCATTTTTAGGATGGCATATATTCTAAAGTATTCCGTTATTAGAGCTGTACAATAATCAGCACAAACTAGGTATTGGGTTTAATCATTACAGCAAGTGGGGATATTGTCAGTCAAGAGATTATGTAGTTATTCGACCCTAAACTTAGCATTTGGATCGAAAGAACATTGTATTTTATTGCCCTACTTGCGACGATAAACAATGACACAAAAAAGTGGGGTCACAGTGGCCCTTACGTTTTGACTATTAGTGTAGATAATCTAGCACTACACTTGAATTATCATGGTCATCCATATTCACCAGGCGCCAAGCCTTTCAGGCACTGCCGCTGAACTACCATTGTTGGTTACTCTGGTAATGCTGCTGGCCGCGATGAAAGTGGAAAGCATCATTCGCAAGTTGTTTTTTCCATATTCTTGATTAACTCATTCGCGGCCAGCCGCATCCGGATGCGCGGCTTATACCGCGCATCCGGATTCGGCATGCCGCGAATGAGTTAATTGCGCACGCCGTGTTCTTTTCTTCGCTCATAGTCTCAGCTGGTTGGCGCTCGTAAGAAATCAGGGAGTTTCCCCCATCCCATTCACAAAGAACACCATCGACCGCGCGATCCACCTTAGGGGGAAAAAAATCGCATGCAGTATGAGGAGCGCATCACCTCACAGGAGTAGCTGTCCTTCACTTGGGCATTATAGTCAAGCCTGAGAAAAAATTGCTTTTGGGTCGTCCGAAAGGTAATACAGCAAGTTCCGCTTATGACAGGGTCGGACGTAAATAAAGTCAGATCAAACAAAGTTTTTTTAGAGGTTGCAACCAAACCTTTGAATTTAAAAATTACTTCCCTTTTAAAATTCGGATAAATCAATGAATGATAATACATAAATGAATGAAGAGGCCTATATATATATATATATATATATATATATATATATATATATATATATATATATATATATATATATATATATATATATATATATATATATATATATATATATATATAACACGTAATAAATAAATAAATAAAAAGGCCTACACTAATTTACTCAATAATGTATACATACCCAAGTCCAGGCAAAACGACGGACGTGTATTGGATCAGATTAAGCTCTGTTTCTTAGAGGGGCCGAGGAACGATCTCTCCCTCCGGAGGGAAATCGAAAAAAACAAAACCAAAAAAAAAAAAACAAAAAAAAAAACCGACGGACTTATTAAGACAGCATGTCCGTTAGAAGGGTCCTGGTAAATCAAAGTGGCACAATTGTAGTGCGGCCGAATTGACCAGTGTTCAGGTCGTGCTCCATAGGTAATAGCTGTCCCTGTCCCCCCATAACCCGCCCGCTAGGGCCGTCCATTATCACTACGGTGCAGTAGACGCTAAACCCCGAACTAACTCGTAATAAATAATAAATAAATAAATAAATAAATAAATAAATAAATAAATAAAGGGTCCGAAAGCAATTCCCAGTGCGCAAAGGCCATCGGACCGATGTCAGCCGCCGTTGGCCCCCGCACGACCGTGCGCGGGCCAAAGGCGGCCGACGTCGGCCCGATGGCCTTTTGCGCATTGGGTTGTTACAGCCAAAGCTCAGCTTACGTGTAAATACTCTTTTAAATAAACACACATGATCACATCATAACTGTTCTTTCTGTGTACTGTCTACTTAGTAGCTTGCCGCCTCAATCTGATCAACTACTTAGTAATGCACTCTAATCCCTTTACTACTATCGTCCGAACATCTTTTATTGTCTTTGAAATACTCGCAGACTCCAAAGACTCCTTGTGCCGAGGGTACAAGGCCACGAATGAGGCCAGCAAGAGGCATAGATGCTCATGAGCCCCCGCAACTGCTGGGGCTCATGAGGGTCTATGCCTCTTGCACTTGGGGTTAGCTCGTCAGTTAAGATCCGGCAGTGAAGGGGTTAATTTTGTCAGTACTTTTGCACTTCATATCAATTCAATTCATTCCTGTGTATACACACAGCGGCTACGCGAAAACGAGAATCGAAGTCTTCGTGAATGTGAAGATTTCTGCCATTCATTCAGCGTCAGCGTAATTTTTTTTTCATGTACAAATGTGAGCACGTGAATCAAGATGCCTCTTTTCTCGACAGTCGCAGGATATGGATTGACCGAAGCAGCTCAAGAGTCGAACCTGATCAGCTGGAGTGAAATATGACTGAAAAACTGTACACATTTCTACCATTGATTCCACTGTCTACATAATTGTTATTATCTGTGGAAATATAATGAAGCAAAATAATTGTACTGTGACTTTTCTTTTTACCCATTCAGCCCTGACGCACTACAGCTGGCACAAGGCTGCAAGGTCCAAAATCACACACCAGCGCACATATCGTCTTGCGTTCACTATTTAGCTGAAAGAATCACACTACAAAAGATTTTCTCGTGAAGAGCGAAACCGCAAAATAACATTACCCTCATTTTTCAACAGAAGAGAGTGTGTACATTTGCATTTCTTAAAGTTATATTCTCCAGGATCAAGCATCTCAACACAGTCAGAAAACTGTCTGCAACAGATACTGCTGACAGTATGTGTATGGGTCCTTTGTGTACTATCTTAGAGCTTTATGGTGTAAGTACAATGCCAAATGTCGAAATTTATCGTTTGGAGGGTGTATTGTTTTTGTACCCGAGTCGCGGATTTATTGTCTGCAACGGCCTGGTTTTGAATCAATAGGCATATTTATGAGCCTACGTCACAAGGCAAAACCCGGCCGACTATCAGTGTATCGAAATACTGCAGGTCACGAGGTCATCGGTGTGGTGTACACACGTGTCAAACAGTGTACTGATGTTCTCCAGCATCCCTTTGACGTAATTTTTTCACGAGAAAGTAGAATAAACCTTCCATACTCGCTATGCTGTCAAAATCACAATGCGTGTTCCGCTTGACCTGCTAGTATTTACTAGTAATGATCGTAGAGTACTGCACAGAGGGCATGGCTTCTTTGACTCGCAAAGCGAGCATGCGTCCACGGTGCCTAGTTTGACCTTTGATCCTTTACCCCTGGAAAACACGCAGCGGGTTCCATCATTGAAACAGAACATTGGTATTTATACCCACTTTCTGCACTGCAGTCAATTTCACATCTCTCACATCGAAGTCTACTAACTGAAAGCATCATTGGAAACGACAAATGCACCATCGCAGCAGAAACACTACCTCTCTGAATTGAGTAAATGAGAGCCCGCATAGACAAAAACATGTTACGACCAGCGATGTGCAACTTTGACACACACAGTAATTTTCAGATCTTAAAATGTGATAACTAGCTGGTAACTATATGATAAAACAGGTTTAAAATCTTGCGAAATCAGTAAGAGATAAATTCTACTGACGATCATGAATTCTGAAAATCACTAGCGCTCGCGGAACTCTAGGAAGATCGACAAAAACCGTAGATTACTTACTGATTCAGCAGGAAAGGGTCAAATTCTAGGTGGGCGGTTTACGCGTTGCCACATGTTCGTATTCTCTTGTCCGATGTCAGCTCTACTTAGGGGTATCTAGTCTCTCTTCCTTTTTGTTCTCTTCAATGCCGGGTCTGTCATTGTCGGCGCGAGTCGATGATACTTTCTTTTTTTATTCGCTGGTTCATCCGCCATTTTGTCTCTGATTGGTTGTAATTATGCAGATGACCTAAGGTCGTATAAAATAGCTATGACATCAGCTACCATCGCCTATCAGAAGCAATTTTGTTAAGTGTCCCGTCAGAAAATTCCGGTGGGACTCTTTTCGCTTTGAACAAACGAAAGAAAGCATTTGGTGGGACAATAGGGTGGTCACTGTCTAAGTGGGTATGTTTATTGAATCCCAGTAAAAGCTTTTTGCGAACTGAAGCATTAAAAAAGGTCGGGAGTGCCCCTTTAAATGTTTTGAACTTCGAGTATGAATTACTATTCAGTTTCATTCATTTTATTTTGTACGGATGAAGTGTTTTGAAGTCAATTCTCATTTTGAATATTTTTTGTTTAACCTCTTCACTGCCGGAGAAGAACAAGACCCAACTGCATGAGACACCAATCCTCATGAGCCCCGCAGTTGCTGAGGCTTATAAATATCTATCCTCTTGCTGAGATCAATTAGTATCCATGTTCCTCGGATGGTTGTGGCTTTTGGTAGTTTAATAAACGAGGATTTCAGAAATAAATTGTGTGCCCGGTGACAGGGAAGGGCTTAACTCATTCAGCCCCCCCCCCCCCCCGGCCGTATTTCCCAAATTTTAGAGGCGTAATCTAACGACTATGCACCTGTTGCAGGAGATGGATCGACCATGATAATTCAAGGGTAGTGCCAGATTAGCTTGGCGCCGACAGGCGCCAAGCTAATCTGGCACTACCCTTAAATTATCATGGTCAACCCATATCCTGCTGTAGTGCGTCAAGGCTGAATGAGTTAAGAACAGGGTTTAAAGAGGCTGCGGAAGGATGGCGGCTGGGGGGGTAGGAGCGTTGGTACGGTGCAAGACCATGGGTGATTTTACAGATGAAGCATTTTGCAAAATGAAAAGTACAATTTGATCATTTTCTATCGTAATTAAAACTGTGCATACGTGAACTTCCGGTAGGCGAATGGTGTCGTTCGCCACGCTTTTTGGTGCTGTGTTTTCACTGGCGATTTACTGTAGTTACAGGACGTGCCCACCCTCAGGAATTGGTACAGTGGTCGGTGAGACATCATTACTTTATTTTGCATAAAACTTGTGACTCTAAGTTGTACTCTTAGACGTGTTCCTTTGCAAAATGACTGACACATACAACGGTGCAAAGACGACCGGCGACAGGGGTGTCCCGGCCACGTTCATCCCGTGCAGAAATCTACACTTGGCCGAGAACTCCCCACCTTACTCCGTGCGCGAGATGTGTGCCGCGGCAGAGAGTACTAGCGGCTACAACACGGTCATTGGTGCTCAGAGAATAGGGGGCCTGTGGAGGCTCTATCCTAAGACTTCCGAGGCTAGGGTGAAATTGTTGCTGCAGGGCATGACTGTCAGGGGCCAATTAGTGACGCTGTTTGATAAAAATCCATTTATAGTGCGATCGGCAGACGACGGGAGGGAAGTCTATACGACTAAACTTATGATCGGGAATGTTCCGATGTCATACAGTAATCAAGAAATTGAAGCCATAATCACCAAGCTGGGCTGCAAACCACGATCCAACTTAATGATGGAGAGGGACAGGGATGAGAGTGGAGGCCTGACGCGGTGGCTAACAGGCAGGAGATTTGTCTACATTGAAATTCCTCGGGAACCTCTGCCCAACCAGGTGAAGATCGGCGCGTGCACAGCCAGTCTCTACCACCGGGAACAGCGTCAGAATGCAGCCACGGTCTCCTGTTCCAGGTGTCTACGACCGGGCCACCGGGCGGTCACATGCGAGATGGACATCGTCTGTAGAACGTGCCGTACCCCCGGGCACAAAGCCGGAGACCCCACCTGCCCCCAGCCCTTCCCCCCTCCACCCTCCTCGTGGGCTTCTGTTGTCGCTGGAACCCCCTCCGCCGCCCAGCACGCCCCGGCCCTACCTCAAACCATCGACCTCCACCCCGGCCTTCGACCCTGGGACCTTCAGCGTCAGGCCCCAGCCAGCCCGTGGGGTCGGGCAATCAGACGACTACAAGGGCGACCGCGGCAACCACCTCCTCAACAATGACAACTAGTGCCATCACCACGGCCACATCTACACCAGTGTCATCCATAGATCCCCACAATACGCCCTTTATAGCGAGAGGGCGACCCTCCATACAAACCACCCTGGATTTCCGGGGTACAGGGAGATCGCGCTCGTGCTCTGTGTCCAAACGTCAGCGTAGCAGCCCTATGTCTGAGGATTCGCAGAGAAAGCGAACGGTACGCACCGACAGGGAAAATGCAACTGTGACGTCACCAGTTGGTGAGGATTCTGTGTCTGATATAGCAGGGAATCCCGTTGACCTACTTGGTGACGCAGCCGCGACGTAAGCTGCTCTGCTGTCCTGCTCTAGTTTGGCAACAGACAGCGGGTGCATGTTTGTGGAGGACGAGATTTTCATTGTACTATAATGTGGGTCTCGCTTTCCACGGAGATGGACTTGCTGTCTCGTGTCAGGTTGTGCTCAGTTAGTGGCTTGTGTTGACGATTCGGCCATGCCTCCGGACTATGAGAATGAACAGCGTCTCTACCTATACTAATACATGTAAATATGAAAATATTGCTTTAGTGAATGGATAAACTCAATATCGTTACTATAAACGCCCATGGCTTGAGAAATGATAATAAAAGAAAAGCTTTTTTCAATAGATTAAAACGAAATTCGTATGACGTGATATGTGTCCAGGAATCGTATGTGATTAATGGGGAACAAGAAAACTGGGAAAGGGAATAATAATAATAATAATAATGGGTACTTATATAGCGCTTAATCTTACTCAAAAGCTCTAAGCGCTTTACAATCTGTACACAAAAATAAAATACAATGACGTGCACATAACAAACAAAGCACAATGCCCGAACACACCACTTTTACAATAAACTAAACAACAATACATACATAATAATTTATATTCTAATTAACATTCAGTCTAAACAAGGAGGATTGCAGAACTACAACTAAGGCATCAAACACTGGCAGTCATTCAAAGTAAAGCTTGAAGAGGTGAGTTTTCAACGACCTCCTGAAGTCAGAGACAGACTCACTGTTTCTGACCTCAAGAGGAAGTGTATTCCATAACACTGGGGCTTGATAAACAAAAGTGCGCTGACCAAATGTTTTAGTTTTGACAGAAGGTACACACAGCTTCCGTTTATCAGAAGAGGAGCGGAGCTCACGAGAGGGTGTATACACATGCAGCAAAGAGGACAAGTATTCTGGGCTGGTGCCTGAAATGCAGTTAAAACAGATTGACATAACTTTGTATTGAATACGTGAGGACACAGGTAGCCAGTGAAGGGACTTCAAGATGGGTGTGACATGCTCAGTCTTACGGACTCTCACAACAAGCCGGGCTGCATTGTTCTGAATTTTTTGGAGGCGATCAATGAGATACTGAGGACAGCCACAAAGCAAAGAGTTACAATAATCTAGCTTGGACAGCACAAATGCACAAACTAGTGTTTTAGTGGCTTCCACGGTCAGCAGGTGACGAACTGAACTAATACGACGAAGTTCCAGATATGCGGATCTACACACTGCACTGACATGCTGTGACATAGATAACTCGCTGTCAAGTGTAACACCCAGGTTTCTCACACTCGCAGAGAAGCCAATGAGTGTTCCATCCACAGACAATGATGATGGTAAAGGCAGGGACGAAGATAATCTTGGATTAGCTACCAACATTGCTTCAGTTTTGCCATCATTTAACATCAGTTTGTTGGTGGTCATCCATGATTTGACATGGTCAATGCACTGGCTTATACTTTGGACGGCATTCACAGCTCTCTCGACAGTATCACTTTTGTACATCTGCGTATCATCTGCAAATGCATGATGGGAAATGGAGCGACTACAAATCAGGTCGGACAGGGGCTGAACATACAGTAAGAACAATACAGGTCCTAGGACCGAGCCCTGGGGTACACCAAACCGAAGAGGTGATGGCTCAGAACGACAGCCGTCGACAGAAACAATCTGGGATCGTTCAGTCAGGTATGAACTAAACCATGCAAAGACTGAGCCTTCAATGCCAAATACAGATTGAAGACGGCACAGCAAAATTTCATGGTCAATAGTGTCGAACGCACTGGACAGGTCCAGCAAAGCAAGGACTGTGATCTTACGCTCGTCCAAAGCACAAAGCAGGTCATTGAATATCTTCAGCAAAGCTGTTTCAGTGCTACGATGGGGACGATATGCAGACTGGAATACACTGAACAGACTATTAGAGTTGACATGCTTTAAAGTTTGAACAAAAACAATTTTCTCAAGAATCTTTGATAGAAATGTAAGATTGGAAACTGGGCGATAGTTTTTCAGTACATTTGGGTCTAAAGATGGTTTCTTCAATAGGGGTTTCACAAGTGCAGTCTTGAAGCTTTCAGGAAAAATACCAGTGGAGAGAGAGTTGTTGATGACTTGTGTAATGGCAGGCAACACTTCATCCAGGCACTCGTACAACAAGGGAGTGGGTATGGGGTCTAACTCACAAGTTTTTGGGGCAGTGTTTGTGATCACTTTTCTGACCTCATCCTCTAGCACAGGTTCGAAGGCTGAGAGAGGTTCTCCACTAAAGCGTTTTTCGGTGAACAAAACTGAAGTGTGCATGAGATCCAGAGAATCACGAATTTCGCGGACCTTATCAATGAAGTAATCTGCAAAAAGCTGAGGCAGCTGGCACGGGGGAAATGTAGTGGGAAGAGGTGATGGAGTCTTCTTCACCATAAGCTTATTGGTCACATTATACAACTCTTTGCTTGTTGTGCACTCACTGATCTTCCTGTTGTAAAACGAAGATTTTGCTCCGTGAACAATCTCATTTACATGCTTCTTAGAACATGTGTATATCTGCTTGTGAACAGTCAACCTAGTTGAGCACCACATTCTCTCAGCTTGGCGCCGCATCTGCTTAGCCGAACGCAGCTCTTTGCTCACAAACCTATACCACGGGCTGATTCTATGAGCTGGAATGGGGAGGTAAGCTGTTTTGTGCACCCGGCTCTTGTCACAGCATGGGGCAGATTATTTTAATTAACAAAAAGGTTTTCTGTGAAATTAAATGTGTCTACTGTTCATATAGAATTCTAGCTGTAGATATTGTTTGGGAAGATAAAACACTGTTAGTTGTGAATGTATACGCTCCTACCATCTCATCTGAAAAGCAACTGTTTTTTGATTGTTTATATAATTTACTGAACCGTGCCGACACGGATCAGCTGATTGTGTGTGGTGACTTTAATTGTGTTCTTGATAACAAATTAGACATCATCAGTGGTGAGAAACACCCGGTGACAGATGTGGAACGTTTTAATAATCTTTTGTCAGACTTTGATCTTACAGATGTATGGAGAGTTTTTAATGGTCTAATCTGTGAGTATACGTGGTGTAAACACAATCCCTATATAGCCAGAAGATTGGACTATATGTTATGCTCAGACAGTGCATTGAACTGTATTTTCACATGTGACATTGTGTCTGTTCCTCAGTCAGACCACAGGTCGGTGGTTCTGAACTATAAGATAACACACGTGCAACGTGGCCCTTCCTATTGGAAATTTAACGACGGTCTGCTATATGATAAAAACCTGGTGGAGTTGGTGAATACTTTTTTGGATGATTTTACAACTAAGTATACTAACATTGATGCACAGACAAGGTGGGATTTGTGTCAAGTCCAATTAAAAGAATTAATTATGTCATACAGTAAAGGAAAAAGAACTTTTCAACGGAATACACAATTGGTATTGGAAGAACGGCTTAACAGTATTGAAAAGCGTCTCTCGCTTGATCCTAATAATGTTGTTCTATGTAAGCAGAGAGAGCACATCAAGCACGAATTAGATATACACACTATGTACACAGCGCGAGGCGCCCAGACCAGAGCACGTGCTAAATTTATTGAAGAAGGCGAAAAGAGTACTCGGTACTTTCTCGGACTGGAAAGAACACAGGCAAATGCCAAGGTAATGGACAAGTTAAGTTTGCTAGATGGACGTATTGTGTACTCACAGGAAGAAATCCTGTTGGGGCAATTTAACTATTTTAGTAACTGACAAGTATGACAAGATCGCTCAATTAAAAGAAAATGAAGCAAATGCTTTTATTAATGTAGAAGTTCCTCAGTTAACAGAGGACCAGAAGACAGGGTTAGAGGACCACATTGCTGTGGATGAACTCACATACACATTGAAAAAAATGAAAAATGGCTCTGCTCCCGGACTTGATGGTCTCACGACATCTTTTTACAAATTCTTTTGGATAAAAGTTAAAAACATTGTTCTAGACTCGTTCAATGCAGCTTTTGAGCGTGGGGAGATGTCTGTGCTTCAAAGGCGTGCTGTAATTACATTAATACACAAAGGGAAAGGGCTGCCTAGAGAAGATTTAAATAACTGGCGCCCGATCTCTTTGACAAATACTGACTACAAAATACTCGCTAAATGTCTAGCACTCCGGTTATCTACAGTCATAAGTAGTTTAGTTCATGAGGATCAATAGTATAGACAATCTAAATATAGAAAATAAACCAGGAATATTACTTGCGCTAGACTACAAGCAAGCATTTGACTCTGTCTTAAAAGAATATATGATTTGGGCATTTCAAAGGTTTGGTTTTGGAGAAAACTTTGTCAGATGGGTGAATGTTTTGACCAGTAATACAGAAAGCTGTTTAAACTACATGGGATGGATGACTCAGTGTTTTAAAGTCAGATCAGGAATAAGGCAGGGGTGTCCTTTTTCTCCGATGGCCTTCGTTCTAGCCATAGAGTTATTAGCCGTTAAAATCCGCGCAGACCCGTCTGTGCAGGGTCTGTGTCTCCCAACTATTACACACACTTCAGAGGATATTAGTTTACTTAAATTAGCAATGTATGCAGACGATATAAGCTTATTTCTGAAAAACAAAACAGATCTCGAAAGGGTCCTGGAGTTAATTCAGCAGTTTTCAAAGTTTTCAGGTTTGCAAATGAACAGAAAGAAAACTGAGGCCATGTGGCTTGGCTCTTTGAAAGACTGTCATGAAAAACCATACGGAATCACTTGGAAAAAACCTCTAAAAATTTTGGGAATTGTTTTCGGCAGTGACATGCCTGCCTCGAGTATTGAGGATAACTGGCTATACAGACTGGATAAAGTACGAAGAACTATATCAGCATGGTCCAAAAGAAATCTTAGTATCGCAGGGAAAATATGTATTGTTAAATCACTTTTATTGTCGCAGTTTACATTTGTATTACAATCACTGTCTGCCCCGAGAGACATGCTGAATAAGCTTAATACACTGTTGTTCAGATTTATCTGGAAAAAGAGAAATGCCAATACTCGGGCCTTTGAAAAGGTTAAAAGAAGTATTATGTGTAACGGTACAGAGAATGTTGGTCTGAAGATGATTAATGTCCATGATATGCAGGCTTCATTTTTGTTGTCATGGTCACTAAGAATTCAACATAACGGCTATGAAAAATGGAAAATTATTCCGCGTTACATGTCCGCTGCATTGGGCAAAGAGTATGCATGTTTTCATTCTAATGTAGCAGCCAAGCATTTTGCGGGCCTGCGGTTGATTAAAAGTGTTTTTTGGAGGGACGTATTGACAACATGGTGTGATAATAAGAATACTATTTTACCAAAAGATGATTTTCCCCTTCAGCTTAAAAACCAATGTTTGTGGAACAATTCTGAAATTATGTATAAGCATAAGAGTTTGTTTTTTAGAGATTGGGTGCGTGCTGGTGTTTGCTTTGTAGACGATGTCTTGTCTGATGGTGATATCATATCTTTTCCTCAAATATGTCAAATGGTCGGCAACAAGCCTTGCCGGCTGTTTGAATATAACGCTTTGTGTACGGCCCTTAGGGCACGTATGGCTCGCGTGGAGCCTGGCGTATTTTTTGTACCACGCAACTATATGGAGGCTTTGCGGTATGCACCCCGTGCTATCCGCTTATCTCTGGTAACGGCAAGTACGGCGGTGCCTAGAGCATTGTCCTTCTGGCAGAGAAAGTGTGGTGTTACTCTGTCAAATGCACACGTTGGTAGCGGGAAAATGTGTAAAAGAAACAAGGCTGCGATTATTACATTGGAAAATACTTCATAATATATATCCTACAAATATTCTTCTGCATAAAATGGGCATTAAGACTTCTGAAAAATGCGACTTTTGTGATGACAAAGATTACATAGAACATTTCTTTTGGTCCTGTAATAAAATTCGTAAACTCTGGGAAAGCGCAACAAAACATATTCAAAGACCAACCTCTATCGCTCTTCAGTTAACTGCAAAAGATGTGTTACTTGGCTTTGAAGTTGACAACATGCAGAATAGTGACGTGAAAGTTATTAACCATATTATACTTGTCGCCAAAATGTGTGTTGGTAAATATAGATACGGAAAGAAGCTAGATATAGTTTGCATGTTGGAGCAGGATTTGCTCGTCCGGAAAATGACACATGCTTAATACAATGAGTAGAGCATGTAACAAAATGTAATCTGTAAGGCTTCACTCGTACTATGTTTAGTTGCTCTCCCTAATTTGATTTTAATTGAATATTGAATGTCATTTCTGAATATTTTAATGTATGAACCTAAACACAAACATGCACTAAAAGATCAGAACAGATACCCGCGGCAATCAAGCAGACAAGCAAGAGCACACACACACACACACACACACACACACACACACACACACACACACACACACACACACACACACACACACACACTTTATCCACTTAGCAGTAACTGTAAGACAGCTAAATCATTGTCCATCTTGTAACTTATGTCCATTTAGATTCGAACACAAATACTTCATTGTATTGACTACTTTGATTAATTAATAAAAATAAATAAAAAAAAAACTGTGCATACGTGATATATCTATTCGTTAAAATTCACCACTATATTTGCTTTTTCTTTTTCCCCACAACTCGGACCCTTTCACCGACCATGTGTTCCAGGGTTACGAATGGTGATACTGAAAAGTTGTGCGAACTCCGCTGTACGTTTTCATTGTTTTGTTGCAATGCCATATGACAGTCCGCCAATGAGGCGGGGTAAACTAAGGGCGACCCAACTGTGGCACCGCACCACTTCGAAAAGAAAGGAATATGTCGATTCTGAGGTTAAAACCCTTTAACAAAAGTCGTTATATAAACACAATTTTAAAAATGCCTGACTTCCCGTTACGCAAAATAAATCACTCGTGCTCAGCTCGACCGATAAAATACGAGTTTCAGCTCGCATTGTATCGGTCGAACTGAACACTCGAGATTTATTTCGCGTAACTGGAGGTCAAGCGTAAATTAAATATCTATTAATTTCCAAGCCCAGAAACTAAACCTACATAACAACAGGACGAAATTCTAACAGCTATAAAGTATTGCAATTTTGAAATATTTAACACCGCTGCTAAAATTTCGAGACAATTTTGCTCAATACTTGTAACATCTTTACTGACGAGAAGAACTTAACACAATTCAACTGCAAGAGACATAAATCGTCATGCCTTCCCTGCGGTTACGCGGGGCTCGTGAGGATCTATGCCTCTTCCTGAAAAGGCCGCCGCATTCAATCCAAGTTCCTTGGACGGAGGGGGATCTCTGACGTTGAAACTTTAAGAAGGATTTCAGAAATACAATATGCCACCACTGGTAAATGAAGAGGTTTTTATAACCCAGCAAGCAAATGGCCTCGGGCCGACGTCGCCCGCAGTGGGCCTGCGCACGGATGTGCGCGGGCCCACTGCGGCCGACGTCCGCCCTAAGGTTATTTGCTCACTGGGAACGGACTAGCAGTCTAATCTTTACAACGCTATCCATCTGCAAGAAGTCTAGATCCACACAAGACTACGGAGGTTCATATCTTTGTCCTGGGAAGACAAACAGACAAGGAAAGTCCATTGTTGTGAAAAGCGAAAATTTTCATTGTAATACAATTTACAATGAAAAATTCACTTTTCACAAAAACGGACTTCCCGTCTTCTTGTCTTTCACTTCATTGCATTCCAATGAAAATCTCGCTTTTCACAAAACTGAATGGACTTCCTGTCTTGTTTTGGTCTTCTCCGGGCCGAATTCAGGACTCACACTTCTTGCTATCCCTAGTTAACGGTTGTGTGCTGCAGGAGGTGCATGAGCGTTGGAAAGATGAGAGTGGATCTAGGGGGAATGACCGGAAAGGTCACATCTCGATTCCCATTGGGCAAAAGCTCAGACGTGCCTTCCTTTGGTACCGCCTCTTTGATGTTAAGGAGGCGTTGGAAAAATCTTTAAACTTAATTCGACTTGCTGAAAAGCTAAGAAGACTTGCGGCAGTAAAGATTTGCAGGACGTGATTGTGATTGAGAAAAGGCAAGATGGAGACAAACGTGAGAGCATATAGCTGATGGCCAAATGCGTGCACGATGCAAGAGAAAATTTCAACAAAGAAAGAAACACGCTTAGAAAGGAAAAGTACAACACAAATAGTTACACTTCTCGCCTAACAAAAGATAAGTAGTAGATAAGTAGTGATTCGTATTTTTGTTGTATGTCCTCAATAAGGGGACTTCTGCCTTCACAGCACATGGATCTGCGTGACACAATTTAACTCATTCGAAGCATAAGCCGCGTACCCGGAGGCGGCACGTCTCGAATGAGTTAACCCCATCCCTGCCACTGGACACCTATTTTATTTTTAAAATATGTGTTAATTTATCGACAAAAAATACAAGCATCCAAAGAGCATGGATACAGACTGGTCTCAGCAAGAGACATAAATCTCATGAGCCCCTGCGAATGCGTGGTTGGATTGTGTTCACTTTTCCTCGGCAGCGAAGGAGGTAAACAGCTCCTCTGCCGAAACACAAATGCAAGAGGACGAGTTCTTTCAAGTAATTAACTGGCATTGTTGCACGAGACAGACCATTTTCAGTCGATTTTTTTTCGGAAAAAAACCCACACGTATTTGCTTTTAAAACAGTGCTTCTAAACAACAGTACACTATTCAGGTATATGAAAAACCAACAACAACAGCAACAAAACAGCAGGAAAAAAAATCTAAATTTTTTTGAACAAATGTGAAAGCAAAGAGTACCAGTTGAAAGCCCCTTTATCACCAAACAAATGCTCTCTTTCTGTTTCCTTCTCAATACAATCACTCTGCGAATGGATTACGCAACACTGATGCCAATTCAATAAGAGTCATATGATTACATATATTTATGCTTTGATGCCGTTTTCACAAAGATCGTTAAACAACAAAAAGAGTCATTTCCCCTGCTATCCCTAATTACAATCCTATGCAATCTGCGTATTATCAGTGAAGACAGTTCAGCGAACGTGAAGGCAAAGGGCAGTAAGTCCATTTTTGTTAAAATCGAGATTGTTGATTGTACACAAACCAAGGGGAATTACTCAGCGCTGGACAGACAAACAGTTAGATTCCCTGCAGGGGATCTAACTGTTTGTCTGTCCAGCGCTGAGTAATGCAGGGGATCTAACTGTTTGTCTGTCCAGCGTTGAGTAATTCCCCTTGGTTTGTGTACAGTACTGCCAGCCCTAGCCTCACCTATCTGGTTTGTGAGATTGTCATTGTAGTACAACGCCAAGCAGGCTTTCTTACCCTCCTCTTTCTTTGCTGCCTTTGAGCGGAAAAGCTGTGTGTGATACAGCCCTGTTGCGTGAACGGACACGTGTGCACACAATTGTCTTGTAGAAAAGCACACACGATATTAAAGCTTGACCTACTTTCAACTCACGCGCAATGACACCATTCCATGGTGACGACTGGCACCCTGGCGTCATGTGTTGCGCTATTACGTCGTCTTCTAGAAACAATTTTGTCTGGCATCCAACATATACACGTCACATTACAAAGTGCAGGACGTCATGTTCTTTGCAAAAGACACAATGGCGGCTGTGTTGTGCAGAAAATCAACTCACATCCCTGAAGGGCGGTCCGTGGCGCAGTGGTTAAGGCGCCTGCCACCAATGCTAAAGGTGCGAGGTTCGAAACCGGGTTCCGGCGAAGGACTTTTATCCTCTGGTAAGTGTCACCGTTAATTCGGGCGAACCGTCGGGGGTTCTTTCTCCGGGTACTCTGGCTCTTCCTCCCCCTCCCCTATGGTACCGGTTTCAGGCCACTTTATAAATTTCAAATACAAGCGATCGAAATTTCCGAAACCTCAGTAGCTGAAGTGACCCTTCACACCACGTAAATGTCCTGTGTTTATCTTGTACTCTGTTTGTCTTCAGAGTGAATGCGTGTGTCACGTGAGCGTGCGTGTTGGGTGCAGTTCGCGGCGCTTTGAGCCAATTCGCAGAATTGGGAAAAAGCGCCTATATAATAACCGGTATTATTATTATTACATCGGATTCATGCCAAGAAAAGGTGATTAAGAAATAGATTCTTACATTGGTGTTTATGTGATACTGAGAATCTCACTCTCGTTGTTTTAAAACCTTATCCTACTCGCTTTCGCTTGTAGGATAGGGTTTTAAAACCATTCGAGTGAGATTCTCAGTATCACCTACACACTGATGTAAGAATCTATATTTCCACAATAACTGGATTACTTTCTTTCGCCTTTACAGTGCAGTGGTTTATAATTAGCGTGGTGTTCCTGAAAGGAACATTGCACCTTTAAAACAATTGCACGTATCTAATGCTAGAGTTCTCTGTCTGTCTGTCTCTCTCTCTCTCTCCGCGCGCGCGCGCGCGCGCGCGCGCGCGCGTGTGTGTGTGTGTGTGTGTGTGTGTGTGTGTGTGTGTGTGTGTGTGTGTGTGTGTGTGATATCTGTTGTGGTAACAAGGTCTAGAGTAAAAATAAGTCTTTATACCTGTAAAGTGAAGTTTCATGTAATTTCAGTTTGTCTGTCTGCCTGCCTGTCTGCCTTTCTGTCTGTCTGTCTTTCTCTTAAGGACAGGCACGAAAAAGACCTGTATGCCTGTCGTCTTCTTCCTTAGAAACTATAGTTTCAGTTCAGTGCCTCTCTCTGTCTCTGTCTCTTTCTCTCGCTCCCACCCTCACCATCTCTAATTCCTTCTCACCGCAATGACACTAGTAACAGCGTAGTATCGATGCCAGCCCATTGAGTGTCTGCGAGTGCGCATTCCACGCAGCCTGCCACAGTCACATTCATTCTCCCGGCCAGCACATTCACCTTGCAAGAGGCATGTATTCTCATGAGATCCTGCGGCCGCAGGAGCTCACGAGGATCCATGCCTCTTACTTTTATGGATACATTTCATTTATATCTGTTCATCAAAACGATGTAGGTAACTAGCGTTCATATCTACAGTTGTCACCGAGCCATTCTGGCATTATGAACCAATCGTACGCCAGCAGTCGATAGAAGAAACCAGAGCACTCTCCTTTGTCCTAGAACACACAGAAATAAACGGGGCACGAATTCAGCCCACGAATTGAAAACCTAATAAGTTAAATCAAGAAAATGAGCATCGTTCGGGCAAGCGAGGAAGAGGTATGGGCACTCTAGATATTTTCAATCTGCGAAAGATGTAGATTGGTATATGCCTCTTCAGGCTCCAGGTGCTCATGTACATCTATGATTTTTTTTATCCTTTTTTATGAAAGAGGCGCGGGTCCTGAGGACTTCATGGCAAATCGGGCTCAGGGGGATCTATATGCCTCTGGACATTTACCCATAAGAATTATAATACCTCATGAAACCCAGACAGGGTCATGTGGATCTGTGAAGATGTCAGAGAGCTGGATTTTCACATTCTGACTAGCAGATTCATTTGTGTGCAGGTCTGAGAGTTTGAACCTTACGGCCATAGGCCGTAAGGTTCAAACTCTCAGACCAGCACACTTGTGGATAGGCATAAAGCTGGTCCTCTTGGTCTGTGAGCAGTCAGACCGGCCCATGAGGTTCTGGGTCATTTTCAGCTGGCAGGGTTTGAGGCGTCGACTTCCCGATAAAAGTAGATAGTGGGATGGTCTAACTTTCACTCGCCCCGTGACGATAGAGCGACATACGCACGTGCTATACAGCGCGTGATAAGGTCGCGCACAAACGTTCGGAAGTTTTTGAGAAGAACCCTGGCCAGGACAGCTTTCAGGAAAAGGGGATAAGGTAAACGCTCTTTTTTTTCGCTTAAATTTGATTGTATTAATTAGATCTGAGGCTGATTTTTAAAAAATGTCTGCTTTTGTCAAACTTTTACCATAAAAGTCTGTTATTTTTTTCTCTGACTCTGAGAGGCAAGTTCCCGGGGCAGGAACAAACTGAAGAAAGAAGAGTTAACGTTTCTTTAGTTATGTGTGCTAAAAATATAGATTCTGTTTCTGGAGAATCGTCCGATTTTGTACACATGACAAGGCAGGCCATTTTCACATGTGTCATCCTTTTGAAAACTAACAGTTTGCTAACATCTGAAAGCTTTCGAAAATGTTCCTACTTTGTCATGCGTATAGTTTTGTTAATATTTTACATAAAGAGTTTGAATAGGCGTTGTTTTTACATAAGAAGTAGGTCCACATTTCACGTGTTTTGACGAAAACAGCGGATTAACTCATTCGAGACGTGCCGACTCCGGATACGCGGCATAAGCCGCGTATCCGGAGTCGGCACGTCTCGAATGGGTTAAAGGTCCTGACAAAAATACGATATCGCGTGCTTGTCCGGGCTCTTAATCCACTGGTTGCGTCAAAAGACCCGCATTTGTTTCACATGCTTCTCAGTGATTCACACAATTCGTCTGTTTTCGTCCGGTTTGGCCTAAGTCGTTTTGAAATCTTTTCGTAGCGATGTTAGATATTATTTTTCGTTCGCACGGCGTTTAATCAAGCAGCTGACTAAACTTTTCACAGTTTTACTTTCCGTGACGTCAAAGTTAAATACAACACTTGCACATATAACTAAATTCATTCTAAGCAGATTTTATGTCCGTGATCACACTATTCATACTCACCGCACACTGAGACAAAACTATTCCAAGAATGCAAACTGTTAAATTTAACTCATTTGCGACGTGCTGCATGCAGCTACGGAAAGAAGTTGCCGTGTGTGGCATGCTGCGTTTGCGGCATGCCATGAAAGCCAATTTTTTTGCCTCGTATCATTTGTCGCGTATCCGTATGCGTCATAGTCGTGGATGAGTTGAGGGAAAAAGCTCCAAGAACCGAACAATCAAAATTATAAATGTATGTCATTTTCTTCATCAACACTTCGTGAAAGCCTGTCTGGTTTCAACATCTCCATGGAAACGATTTTATAGTATATCCAGACAAACAGCTTGACGCGGAAATAAAGCAAATCGTGCTATATTTATTTTTAATCGTTAACCGTGCTCAAGTGCATACGTTCTAAGTTTCATACTTGCGAAGGATTTCTTGTTTTAGAATTTCGTAAGACAAATGTTTTTGGTTACCGTCTATTGTCTAGAAAACCTGTCAGACGTATATTACGAACAAGACAAAACGCTAATTTTGGCAATATTTGTGTTTATTGATACCTTTTAACATCATTCTGCTCCAGGACCGAAATCCGCAAATTTTGAAGTTGCCCTCTGAAGACTGTATTACACTTCTGGAAACAGTTCGGGCGTGATAGTTCAAGGGTTGTGCCAGAATAGCTTGGCGCCTATGGGCGCCAAGCTATTCTGGCACAACCCTTGAACTATCACGCTCGATCCATGTCTTGCCGTGGCGTGTCGGAGTTCAATGAGTTAATACCCGTGATTGCAGACCGTGTTTCTGGCATCTTTGTTATCTCAGCGACAACGATCCCCAGCCGAATAAGAAACACGGATACAATGTGGTGTCAGCAAGAGACATAGATCCTCATGAGCCCCCGCGAATGCGGGGGCTCATGAGGATCTATACCTCTTGCATTTGGATATGCCTTTTTTTCCCAGCAGCACAAGGGACTCATGCGGTGTCCTCCTATTTTGTCCACAGGTCAAAAGAAGCGGAAGCAAACACAGCTTCTTCCTCGTCATCCACACCTCAACGCAAACCACTAAGAAGTTTTCCACCGCCAACACCAAACCATGATCTCCGTCATTCGTCTTCTCCTAGGTTACTGCCTCTGCCTGGGGTAAGTCTTGATAATTCCTTAGTCTTCAGCTACTTTAGTCCTCCAGCGAGCGGGAGACGCATCGACCATATCTATCCACTGTCTCCTTTTTTTTACTTCTCACACCAGGACATCAGGAAGGTGGTGGATAGAACATGCTCGTACCATGCTGAGACAACTGCTTTGCGATATCATTTTTTTTATGAGTTGTATGATTTTTTTGATAGCGCAAGACTAACGTGATATTTGATTCACCTGGCTCTTGGACAGGAACAAAAATCAGACATTTGACATTTTGATATCCTTAGGTTGTGGGTGGTGGTTTTGAATTATCACGGCCAACCTAGCTATCTGACCCAGACAGACTGCTATTTAAAATATTTCACCGCTTAGCAGACGACTCATACATAAAGGCACTTTGTTTTGGGGTTTATTTGATGATAGCACAAACCCAGTGCCTCTCGGGATGGGCTGACCGTCATAGTTCACGGGTAGTGCCAGATTCGCTTGGCGCCTGGACAGGAGCCAAGCAAATATGGCACTACCCGTGAACTATCATCAGCAACGTAACTCCGCAACTGACATACTGAATAGGCCTACTTCAGTGGCTGGCATAGTCCTGAGCGGCATCAGGGCTTCTCAGGTGAGCCAAGCCATTTGCCTTGTAGACGGCAATCCCCTGATCCTGCTGCCCTGATGAAACATATAACACATCATCCAAGCATAGCTCTCTTGCCGCAGACGGAATGGTCAACTGATATAAGACGATTGGTAAAACTTAGCACAAGAACAGAAGAGAGGTCGCAATGGTTAAAGGGCGAATTAACTGACAAAGGCCGATACGTAACATACGATATTAACCCTTTGACTGCTGTTGACGATACCGTTCGGCGGAAAGGACGCGTCTTTTTACGCAGAGCGGTGTTGTCCGTAATAGGCACGGGTTAGGAGTTGTGTTGTCCGTAATAGGCACGGGTTAGGAGTTGTGTTGTCCGTAATAGGCACGGGTTAGGAGTTGTTCATCTGGCGCTTTACAAAGGTACAGTAAACATCACATGAAAATAAAAATGTTGTTTGCAGAATTGAATACACTGTCAAAAGAGAAAATCGCCAAAAAGTGTCTAAAAAAACTGTACCCAATTATAATTTCAGCTTGTTATTTACTGCGCTTTTTAGGCTATTTCATAACATAAACTATGTGGTATTCAGAACAAAAAACTGAGAAACCCCATAGATTTTATAGCATCGGGACCCACGTTCTTGAGCTGAACAAAATGATTAGAAATGAAGTTAAGTAACAATAAAATATAACTGTCAAGCCTGAAAAGGGGAAAGCGATAGATCTTCGAAAAGCAGTCTTGAAAAATCAACATTTTTTTTACACAAAACGTTAAAATCATCGGGAGTGACATTATAGATTGAGTATGTGAAAATAAGAGCAATTTTAACCGATTTACTGCCGGAAAACTTTGAACAACACACCCAAATGAAAGGGGCAGAGAACCTCATGAGCTCCCGCATTTCCCGCATCATGAGGTTCTTTGTCTCTTGCTAACCCTAATCATATTCCCGCCGTTAGATGGCCTTTGTCGCCTGCTCTGCGTTAAACCTCGTTAACTGACTAGTCGCAGCCGCGTTTCTTGGGTTGACAGAATTAATCCGTGTTGAATATGCCCTGCTATCAATAAGACGTAATTCTGCGTCTACTGGCAGTGAGTCGCTTAACCCTTTTAACCCCACGGCCACATTTCATCTGTTCTGGAGGCATCACCTAACGAATATTTACCAGTTGCAGGAGATGAATCGACCATGATAATTCAAGGGTAGTGCCAGATTAGCTTGGCACCTGTCGGCGCCAAGCTAATCTGGCACTACCCTTGAATTATCATGGCAGATTCATCTCCAGCTGTAGAGCGTCGGGGCTAAATGAGTTAATACAAATAAGCTTTGTTCTGTGGCTTTGCAACTCATGGCTGGATCGTGGTATCACAATTACCGTGGAGTGGAGCACATATTAATACACTCGGAATATGCAACGTGGAATAAGATTATGAAGTTTATAGAGTGTCAATCACCCTTAAAACTAATCATTCCCGATGTCAGCATGATCCAATAACTATAAATAAACAATGGGCACAAATGTCATTGCCTCGCACTTCCGATCTTGGTGTTTAGTTTCATCATCCCTTTCAACAAGTCAACACGATCCAACTACAAGAGACATAGATCTTCATGAGCCCACGCAACAGCGTGGGCGCATGAAGATCTATGCCTCTTGCTGACACCACTTCGTATCCATGCTCCCTGGACTGCTGGGGCTTTTCAGGTTTTAGATTTTTTTAAAATGTCGGAAAAACAGTCTGCACACGGAATTATCGTGCACACCTTTAATATACGGACCATACGGACCATGGTGTAACATACGTGATTTTCATGATGATTATGACGAGTTCCTTGAAAATTCAATATGGTTAACTCATTCGAGACGTGCCGCATCCGGATACGCGGCATAAGCTGCGTATCTGGAGGCGGCACGTCTCGAATTAGTTAACCCTTATCATTCGGAATACACCAGTGTGTGAAATAAGTTTGACTAAAATAGTTCAAGGGTAGTGCCAGAATAGCGCCTCCAGGTGCCTTCTGGCACCACCCTCGAACTAAAAGCCATTGGTCTATATCCTTATCTGTAAGTACTACAATGTAGCTTGCATATGGTAGTGTACAGATTTGAAGCTTGAAGCTTTTAGCTTTAGTATGATGCGGGTTAAACCATCACATAAAAGACAGGCATACAAAGCCTTGCCCTAATGCAGACCAAAAAGGCGACTGCCAAGCGTGTAAAAAGAACAGAGAAGAACCCAACGAAGAGAGAAACACGCTTAGTAAAGACAGTTACAACACAATTTATTAATATTTCTGGTGAAAACCCTTTGCGCCCTGTGGAGGCAAAATACTACGTCCGTTTGTTGTTGTTGTTTTTTTGTGTGGAAAAAGCACGATTTTCGTTGCATTACAATAAAAACCTCGCTTTTTTTTTTTTTTTTTTTTTTTTGTTTACAAATACGGACTTACTGTATTTTGCCTTGAGCAAATTTGCTACAAACGTGGCGCGACTGTTACGGAAAGGTAGTGCCAGATTGGTCTGGGGTCTGGGGCCAGGGGCCTTGGGCTCCTAGCTAATCTAGCACTGCCTGTGCGTAACACCACCGAGCTAGTCAGGAAGAAACTTTGAAGGGATTCATGGTCAAGAAAAATGAAACACGCTTGGAAAGGACAGTCACAGAACAGTTGTGTTGTGTTGTGAGTGTCTTTTCTAAGCAAAGACAGGAAAAAATCCGTCATAATTATCTAGCGCGATCCGTGATACATATTATAGGTGTCTGCCACCGATACTAGAGATGCAAGGTTCAGTCCACGGTTCCGGCGTCAGACTTTACTCTTCTCGTGTCGCCGTTAATTCGGACGGACCGTCGGGGGTTCTTTTTTCGCGTACTCGTGTAGCAGGCAAGAATGACCGGCCACGCGAAACCACACGGGATATTATGGCATAGGAGTGGAGTGTTCGTATACCATCATTTCTAGACAGAACGAGAGACTCCCATTCTTAAACTGTTTGATTCATAGTCACCGAGAGCGACGCTTCGCTCTTTCGTTCTCCAACTACTTGATTCACAGTCACCGAGAGCGACGCTTCGCTCTCCCATTCTCAAACGGTTTGATTCATAGTCACCGCGAGCGAAGCATTATTTCTGGACAGACCGAGCGACTCCCATTCTCAAACTGTTTGATTCATAGTCACCGAGAGCAAAGCTTCGCTCCGGCTCCCATTCTCAAACTGTTTGATTCATAGTCACCGCCAGCGAGAGCGAAGCATTATTTCTGGACAGACCGAGCGACTCCCATTCTCAAACTGTTTGATTCATAGTCACCGAGAGCGAAGGTTCGCTCTCGGTGACTATGAAACCAACAGTTTGAGAATGGGAGAGGGAAGCTTCGAATTCGGTGACTATGAATCAAACAGTTTGAGAATGGGAGAGCGACGGTCTGTCTAGAAATGACATATTGGAACACTCCACTTCTATGCTATGATGGTGAGAAGTAGACCCGGGTTCACGAGAGATTAAATGATTCAATGAAGCTTTATTTATCAACAGTTGAGGCATTGACATCGTCATAGACAGCCATTTTTCAAACCTGCCGTTGCTACAAAACTACGAGACAATATACAATAAACTAAGTATATAGTTAAATGTAAATGAAACAAAAACATTGTTAGTTTAGGGAAAGAAAGTCCCATGATAGTCTCACACTCCTAAACACACACACACACACACACACACACACACACACACACACACACACACACACACACACACACACACACACACACACACACACACAACATCACACACAGAGGTTGTAATTGGGAGCAAACATAATCAGATGTACTGGGCAGTATATATTTCACAACGTAATGATTACGGCTGCTTCGAGAAGTACTTGAAGAGACTGATTTTGAAAAGGGGCTAGAGAGGAAGCGGATTTTACATAATCAGGAAGCGTGTTCCAAGTCTGCGTTCCCGAGAATGACAAACTAGATTTGTATATATCAATTCTTGTTTTGGGGACTAAGAAAAGTTGCCTAATATTACCAAGCCTAGATTCCGACTTAGAGAAAAGAGTTGTGATATATTCTGGTATTTTCTGTTTCCATACTTTGAACATAAAAATACCCTTATTGTATTTGTAGTGGTCTTGCAGCGGCAAAAATCCTATTTTGGCGAGTTTTTCTTCTGTTCTGAGTCGAGGGTCAGGAAGGATTAACTTTGTTGCCCTTCTGTGTAACGAGTTGAGTCTCTTCAAGTGGACTTCACTGCATCCATCCCACACCGTTGACGCATAATCAATATGAGAACGTATGTGAGCATTATAGAATAGTTTGCGCGTGTCCGAGTCGGTGTAATATTTCAGTTTGGACAACATGAAAAGATTTTTGGCAACCTTTCTGCATAAAGTTTCCGTATGAGCCTTCCACTTAAGCTGACTGTCAATTGTAATCCCTAGTAGTCGGTGTTCATTAACGTGTTCTATTTGACTGCCCTTTAATAAAAGGTTAAGTAACAGGGGTGCTAACTGGTGTTTTTGACGAGTGGCGATTATCATAGATTTGGTTTTAATTGGATGAACAATCATAGAATTCCTGTGACACCATTCAGACACAGAGAGACAGACAGAGAGAGAGAGAGAGAGAGAGAGAGAGAGAGAGAGAGAGAGAGAGAGAGAGAGAGAGAGAGAGACAGACAGACAGACAAGACTGACAGACAGACAAAGAGTCACGAACCGATCGCCACACAAGTGTCTAACATCATCGCATACAAGTAAACTGTATGAATGAATATTGTTTAAAACAGAGTTTCACATATGATAAAATTTTACACGTTTCACCACATTATCAACACATTAAGCACACCGCGTGCTTGTCATCATTCAGACAGTTCGTCTTACGCGGCTCTTCTGTCTCCGTCCGTCTCACATTTCCACAGCTCTGTTACACTTCTCCCATCTGCAAGAGGCGTAGAGTCTCAGGTGCCCCTGCAGCCGCATGGACGCCTCAGGAGAACCAACACATCTTTGCTAGTCCATTTCCGTCCGGGTCTGTAAGACCTACGGAGCCAGCGGGACGGACGCTTCGGTTGTGTCTGGTACCTATATGCACGTTATATCCGTGTGTCTGATATACAACGATCGTTTTACACCAACGCGATTTACACGACCCAGCGAGCTAAGCCGTGCACAATTAACACGCAATAGATTTTACCTTTATAGCTAATATAATTGTGTCTAAACACGGTGCTTTGGTATAAAAGCCGTAATGGCTCAAACAGACACCGCAACCAAACACTGTTTACAATAGACCGTCCTGTTATTGCGGGTGTGAATTTCGTTTTAATTATACAACCCGCACACTTTTTCCGACCATGATCGTGTTATAAGGCTGCTTTAGTTCACGTGTCGAGATGAAGGTTCTGCGGTCTCCGACGCACTTTTGACTGTATCGTTGCACTGCCAAAGATCAGATTCCGCGGCTGAGTAAAGTAAGAGCGACCTCAGCTGCGGCACCGCACCACATCGAAGAGAAAAAACCCGTCCACAAAGCCCGTTCAAAAATGCGTTGTATATATAAATTAAATTATGCCTGACTTCCTGTTATGCAAGATAAATCCCTCATACTCAGGTCGACCGATAAAATGCTCGTTTAGCGATAGCGAACATTTTATCGGCCGAAATGAGCGCGAGTATCGATTTTAGACCTTACGGCCTAGGGTGTCAGGTCCAAAGACACAGACCAACACACACAGACATAAATAGTATTCTGTGTCAGCGGTTTCGGGCCTAGCAGCCTATTACGTCGGACGTACTTACTTACTTACGCCTGTCACCCCTACCCGGGTATAGGCCGTCGACGAGAGACCTCCAGCAACTCCTGTCCTGTGCTTCTCCTTCGATTCTACTCCAGGTGGTTCCCAGTCTCTTGATGTCTGCTTGGAGGTCTCGACGCCAGGAGTTTCTCGGCCTACCTCTTTTCCTCTTTCCCTGGGGGTTCCATGACAATGCCTGCCTAGTGATACTGGAAGCTGGCTTTCTCAGACTGTGACCGATCCATCCCCACCTTCTTCGCCCAATTTCATTCTCTGCTGTTATCTGCTCTGTTCTCTCCCAGAGTCTGACGTTGCTGATCTTCTCTGGCCAGTGGATTTTCAAAATTCTTCTAAGGCAACTGTTCATGAAGGTCTGTACTCTGTTGACTGTGGTTTTTATCAATCTCCAAGTCTCTGCTCCATATAAGAGAACTGCTTTTACATTGGAGTTCAAAATCCGGACTTTGGTGTGTTGTGACAGCTCTCTGGAGCTCCACACTTTTTTCAACTGGAGAAAGGCTGCTCTGGCTTTACCGATTCGTGCTCTGACATCTGCATCAGTGCCGCCTTTTTTGTCTATGATGCTCCCGAGATAGGTGAAGGACTCCACCTCCTCCAACGGGGTGCCAGCAAGCAAGACTGGTTCTTCCCTGGTTGCGTTCAGCCTCATTGTCTTTGTTTTCTGTTTGTGAATGGTGAGGCCCACTTGGGACGAGATGTCAGCAAGCCTCGTGGTCTTGTCCTGCATTTGTTGATGAGTGTGGGACAGTAATGCCAAGTCGTCTGCAAAATCGAGGTCGTCAAGCTGTGTCCACAGTGTCCACTGTATTCCACTTCGTCTGTGCTCTGTGGTCATCTTCATGACCCAGTCTATGGCCAGTAGGAAGAGGAACGGAGACAGCAGACACCCCTGCCTGACACCGGTTCTGACCTGGAGCTCTCTGGTGAACTGCCCTTCGTGGATCACGCGACATGTCATGCCATCGTAGCTGCTCTTGATCAGGCGGACGAGCTTTGTGGGTACACCATAGTGTCGTAGGAGTTTCCACAGAGTCTCTCGGTCCACACTGTCAAATGCTTTCTCATAATCCACAAAGTTGACGTACAGCGGGGAGCTCCACTCCAGAGACTGTTCCACGATGATGCGGAGAGTGGCGATCTGGTCTGTACATGATCGGTTCTTCCTGAATCCTGCTTGCTGGTCTCTCAGCTGGGGGTCAACGGAGCTCTTCATTCTCTCCAGGATGATCCTGTTGAAGACCTTTCCTGGTACTGACAGCAAGGTGATTCCTCTGTAGTTGGAACACTTGCTGAGGTCGCCTTTCTTGGGAAGCTTGATTAGGTACCCCTCTTTCCAGTCAGCCGGCATCACCTCCTCTTCCTAGATCTTTCCAAACAGTGGGTACAGCATCTCCACTGTTGTCTCTAGGTCTGCTTTCAGAGACTCCGCTGGGATGCCATCTGGGCCTGCTGCTTTGCCGTTCTTCAAGAATGCCACTGCTCTTCTGATCTCTTCCCGGCTGGGTCTGTCACAGCTGATGGGTAGGTCGGTCTCTGCCGGCTGGATGTCTGGGGGGTCGGGTGGGCTCGGTCTGTTCAGTAACTCTTCAAAATACTCGGCCCATCTGTCGAGTTGGTCTGCTCTGTCTGCAATAGGCTTGCCTTCTTTGTCTTTTACTTGTCTTTCTGTATGGCCATACTTGCCTGACAATCTTCTGGTAATGTCGTAGAGCTGTTTCATGTTGCCGCTGCCTGCTGCCTTTTCTGCCTCTGCTGCCAGGCTGTCTGTGTAGGCCCTCTTGTCTGCCCTGATACTACTCTTCACCTCGCGGTTGGCTTCCGAGTATTCCCCCTGTGCCCTTACTTTGGCTGCTCTTGTGCGACTGTTGTTGACAGCTGCTTTCTTCTGCTTCCTCACTTCTATCTTCTTCAAGGTCTGTGCCGACAGCCAGTCCTTGTGATTGTGTTTCCTGAACCCTACAGTGTCTTTGCAGGTTGAGTTCAGCGCCTCTCTAACTGCCTTCCACTGCTGCTCTGTGGTGACCGCCTTCTCTTCATTTACTAGCTCCTGTAGCGCTTGAAACCGGTTGGACAGCACCAGTTTAAACTCTTCTCTAACTCCAGTTTCTCTCAGGAGGCCTACATTATAGCGCTGTCTTCTTGTTGTCTCTGTGCGGCTTTTCTTTAGCTTGAGCTTCATTCTTAAGGTAAGCAGATGGTGGTCGGAGGCGACATCTGCTCCCCTCCTCACTCGAACATCTTGAAGGGATCTTCTAAATTTCTTGCTAATGCAGATATGGTCTATTTGGTTCTCTGTTGTATGGTCAGGTGAGACCCAAGTTGCTTTGTGTATTCTTCTGTGTGGGAAGATGCTGCCTCCAATGACAAGTCGGTTTAGAGCACAAAAGTCTACAAACCTCTCCCCGTTCTCACTGATCTCCGAGCCTAGTCCCTGTCTCCCCATCACCTCTTCGTATCCGGTGTTGTCCTCCCCTATTTTGGCATTAAAATCGCCCATGACGATGGTGATGTCTCGCTCCGGACATTTGTCCAAGGCACTCTGGAGTCGGTCGTAGAACTCTTGTTTCTCTTCCTCGTCACTGTCATTAGTGGGCGCATAACACTGGATGACGTTCAGCTTGAGCTTTTTCTTGGTTCTAAAGGCTGCTGTGATAATTCTTGGCCCAAGAGGTTCCCAGCCCATCAGCGCGCTCTGTGCCACTGGCGACAGCATGAATGCTACACCTTCTGTATGGGGGGCATTCTCCTCTTCATGACCTGAATACAGAATCATCTCCCCACTTAACAGCCTTTTCTGGCCAGACTGCGTCCATCTGGCTTCACTGATACCTAGCAGGGAAAAGTTGTACTTTTGCATTTCCGCTGCTATCTGGGCGGCCTTGCCGCTCTGGTACATGGTCTTGACGTTCCATGTGCCCATGGTTGTATCCCTGGATAGAGAGAGGCGGCTCGGTCCTGTGGCTTTCGAAGACTTCCGGCTTTCACCACAGGACGTCGTAAGTCTTCTGGTAGAAGAACCTTCCTCCTCCAGGAATGGAATTACTGTTAGTCTTTTCGTCGGCGTTTTTGTAGCTATTTCCTTTTTTGCAGGGTGGGGAAGCTACCCCCACGCCCAACCCCCTTACTAGGAGGACCAGGGGTTTTCTGTCGGGGTCACCTTCCCTTAGACCATGTTGGTTCACGGCACCTTATTTCATTCGGTGCACCCCTCTCACGAGGGACCCCCTATCCACCACCCAGGGGACGCGCCTCAACGCCATATGGTCCCAGCGCGAGGACGTCCCAGCGCGAGGACGTCGGACGTAAGATACATTTTATTGCCATATAGAATTGCCATATAGCCTAAACATTAGGAATTTTTGAGCCATATAAACGAGCATCCACTGTCATTACATAAAACAAATAAACATCATAATCAAGCTAGCATACACAGCTATCAATGATCAGCTCCCGTCCCTCTGGATCTTGTGGCTCTGACTTTGAGCAGTAAGGTCCTAAAATTCACACGACACGTAACTATGATATCAACGTGTACAGGTTTTGTTGCAAAAACGTACAATTTGTCTAAAATTAGGATCATCACACATTATATTATACTGAGCAACATTTTGCTTGATATAGTGGGTACATACGTAGATATCACCGCTCTGCACCTGATTTGTCCAGACAACACAGTCGTGCTAGATTTCAGACTAATTCATCTTTTATGAACACCCTCTTTCCAGTAAGACAAAGGCCTTCAGGCCGACGTCGGCATGAGGGCTTTTTGCGCGGTGCCCTGGCTCTCAGTCAGTCAGTCCACAGGACAGGACAGGGCAATTATTTGCGTTGGCCGACAATATTGCGATCATTTGGCTAATGAATCATCAAGCTTTCATAGAGCGCCGCGTTCTCACACATAAAGGGCATAGATTATCATCAGTTCAGGGCTAGATTAGCAAAGAGGTTTAGATTCTCACGAACTTAGATCTTCAAGAGCTAGAGAATATGCCAACGAAGAGAGAAACACGCCTACAAAAGATGTTTAAAACAAAACTATTATTAATATTTCGGGTTTGAAGACTTTTTTTCGAAATAGACATACGAACAATTACACAATTTGCAACATAACATTTTGTGATGGGAAGGTGCAAAGCAGATATTTTTACAAAAATTATTATGCAAAGTGGCACAGACTCTAATGATCCGGCAGTCTCATCGTCTGAGAGATAATGATAATTCTTAGTGTGGGGCCAAGGTCCAATGGTAATGCGTACTGGTATGAACCACCTATCACTGACGATGTATTGTGATTGTGAAAGCCCGCACAAAACGCAAATGGATAACATACCCAATAAACAGCTTAATTTTGGAAGCATCGTATTGTACGATGGTCACGACAATGCACTTGCGGACGGCCAAACTCATTTGAGACAAGCTGCATGCGGAGACGCGGCGTAAAGCCGCGTATCCACATGCAGCACGTCTTGAATGTGTTAACAACCACGACACATTAATGATAATTGCAAAGATGCGTCGTGGGGCGACAGGGACACGCTATTTGCAGAAGAACGACCCGAATGCATGATCGATCCATCCGGATGTGGTTCCTTAACTCATTTGAGATCTGTCGCATACGGATACGCGCCTGACCGCCGCGTATCCGTATGCAGCAGATCTCGAATGAGTTAAAGGGTCGTACAACGGACAGAAAATGCGAACAGTTCGCAATGTCTCCATGAGAAATATTCTTGGTAGGCCTTGCACTCGGGATGTTTCACAAAAGGAGTAGGTTAACCATTTCACTGCCGAGAAAACATGAACGCGATCAAAATGCGAGGGCATAGACTGCGGGGTCTCTTGAGCATCAATGCCTCTTGCAGAGACCACTTTGTGTCCATGTTCTTTGGACGGTTGTGGCTTTTAGTCGTTTCTGGGATTTTCAGAAACAAAATGTACGTCCGTGGGCAGGGAAGGGGTTAAGTTTTGTTTAATTATGGAGTTCGAAAAATAAGCACCTGTCGTAACATGAAAGACGTGTCTGCATTTCTTCTCCTTTCCTATGGAGAGTTCCCCAGGGGGCGAAACGGCGGTAACGACATCTCCGATACGTGTACTTACTCACATGAATGGTGAAAAAAGGGGCAGAGAAGTCTGTATGGACAAAACAACACTAAGCACCCGTTATCAACGCGAATTTTACATTTTCTGTTCAATATAAATGCGTTTATTTAAATTGTCGCTAAATTTATAGGATACCAATGACGTAACTCTGAAATTAACTTCAAACTGTTACAAAACACAAAACAAATAAGACATCAGTTTCGACTATTGACAGAAAGACAGCTGTACCACACGAGTGGCAAACAGAGCACATCGAACATAATAACCAGGTATGTTACAAAAACAAGCAGGAAGTGCCATATCTAGGTTGTTTTGCGTCCAATTTTGTGATGTATGTGAAAAATCGTTATTTTCAAGAGGTGTAACGTGTGTTCGTGTAAACATTACAACGTTAAACCAATAGAAATAGAAATGACAATAACCCTGCTTGTGTTTCGCTGAAACTATAAATACACGGCTGTCGTATGCCTCAGTTAACTAACACTTCGGGGCCGGAGAATGGCAACAAGGAAGCTCGATTCATTGCAACCAAAGTCTAGACGTATCTAAGCTGCCTGACGTTATGCAAATACGTATGGCCGTGAAAAAGGATACAAGTTGCAAATCAGTTTCACACCGTAATCCTACACCTCCAACATGACCAAATTTCCTGTATTACTGACGGTTCGATTACTAGAGAATTGAGTTTCTAATGTTCCTATAGTCAGCTCCAGTGTAAGGCTTAAAGGCCGGTGATGTAAACCTAGTAGACATAAATTGGGCCAATCAATATCAGCAAGAGGTATAGATTATCATGAGCCTCTGCGATGCAGGGGCTCATGATGATCTATGCCCCTTGCAGATATCAGCACTGAGATTCTAATGTTCTGATCATCCACTCCAGTACGGCGTAAACCCCCATAACTTCCCGCATTTAAGGCGCAGAGATTTATTCTTATTAGACGTAAATAATGTCAGTCAATACCATTAACCGTTCAGTGCCAGATGACGCAGGCTGTGTTTCTGCAATCTTCCGTAAGTCAACACCAAAAGAACCTAGCTGTGCCACGAATATAGATTCAAAGTGGTGTCAGCAAGAGGCGCAGATCCTCATGAGTCCCCGCAACTGCAGTTGGGTGGTGCTCAAAATTTTATCGGCACTGAACGGGTTAAAATGGGCAGATTTTCATGAGCTCAGGGAGCTGAACTGGTTAAGAAGGCCAAAAGGGGTCGTGAGAATATATGGGCGCCTTTAGATATCAGTGGCCGGGGCTAATGATAATCTGTGTCCTATGAACATGGAAATTTACTGATTGCGGAGAGGGAGGGGAGTAGCGAGGGGGAGGGGGGAGGGTTAGACCTCGGTTTGATTGCAGACCGGACACAATAGAATTAGTGAAGCGAATACGGTATCGTGCGTTTCAATTGAACTTGACTTTCAGGCAGAAAGAATAACCCGTATCAAGCGGTCATCACTCATTTCCACCAGAACAAACAGATTAACATTCGTGCGATACAATTATTAGCTTCATATCAGGACGTGTAATGGTATTAGTATGGTGTGCAGTCTCGATCAAAACACTGCATAAACTGAACACCATACAGGTCAAGATTAATTATGAATGATATTATTATTCCGTTTTGAGCACAATTATATTATCACTATTGTAAGTTGACCTCCTACTACCCAGCCGTTGTCTCACAAACAAAGAGATGAAAATAGATGTATAGCCTCATGACTCTTGGCAACCTGAGGATGGAGACAGGCATTCCATGCAAGAACGGGCAATATGTGTGCTGGTCTGTGGTGTTGGACCTTACGGTCTGTGGCCGTAAGGTCCAAAACCACAGACCAGCACACAGTCTTATGTACCTTGACCGCCATAACGAACCTTTCCACTTCAAGTTTACAGCCGTTGTCGGTAGTCAGAAGGCCCTTAAAAGACTGCTGACTATATTAATACAATGTAAGGTCCCTTGTGGGTACGGTTATACAATAGAGCACTGAAGACTGAGTTCCGCGCTTTGCCAAGACTTTGACTATGAAGGAAAACCGCCACGTGATTGCGTTCTTGAATACCATTGGCC
The DNA here is from genome assembly GCA_036245525.1 of Semisulcospira habei. Taxonomy (NCBI): domain Eukaryota; kingdom Metazoa; phylum Mollusca; class Gastropoda; family Semisulcospiridae; genus Semisulcospira; species Semisulcospira habei. The sequence continues at coordinate 70,519,197 of BTPG01000007.1, forward strand.
TGGCCTAGCATTTCTTTCGAGTAAATGAGGCCGTCGAAGCTGTTAGCACGGCGTGGTATGGCTTTTTAGTAGTGTTTCTAGGCTCCACAGGCGCAAGTTGGCAGCGCTCCTAGGTCACATATTGTGCATTCGTTTGTTCGAAGTAGCGCGCTGCGCATGCACGAAATTCATCATGGCCGCGAAACTGTATAGTAGTCTATTACTATGGCTATGTGTGCATCAGTCTTAGGCCGGTCTCTACCCAGCAGAACCAAGGGCACCCCACACAATCAATCACCTCTGCGGCAGAGGTGTTGAGAAAGGCAACTAACGCTGGGAACACACTTGAAAGGCAATGAGAGATTCACAACATTTAACCCATTAAATCCGCATTTACCAAATTTTCGAGAAGTCACTTGACGACTATGTGCCAGCTGCAGGAGATGAATCGACCATGGAAATCCAAGGGAAGTGCCAGACTGACTTGGCGCCGACAGGCGCCAAGCCAATCTGGCACTACCCTTGAATTATCTCTTTCTGTAGTGCGTCGGGGCTAAGTGGGGTAACTGGAGCACCACTGTGAAACAGACATATGATCACAAGACTTCCCGACAGTCTGACAGCAATCAAATCATAAGTGTTGTACTGGGATTTTCATCACCAAAACCAAATGACAAGATACAGTCTGAAAGAGTCGGACAATGATGAAGTGGGTAAACACACTGTGAGAACAAAACAGTTTTTTCCCTTTTCAAATTTAGCCTCAAAAGATTTTTTGTTTTGTTTTTGTTGTTGTTGTGTACACCATCTCCCACCTCCCTCCTTTCATACTGAATGAACAATGCAGTGCAACCCGCTTCAAAAGCTTTCACGGAAATTGGTGCTGCTGTTGTGCCCTTTGAAGCATAAGTTGAGAATAAAAGCTTTCATATCCATAATAGGTCACGCAGAATATAGGTCTCCTACGTCGAGAAATGGAAGACCTTGCCTTCGTGGTGATGCTTGTGGGGAGGAGAGAGAGAGAGAGAGAGAGAGAGAGAGAGAGAGAGAGAGAGAGAGAGAGAGAGAGAGAGAGAGAGAGAGAGAGAGAGAGAGAGAGAGATGATGATGATGATGATGAAACTTTATTTATCAACGGTAAAAAGTTTTGACAGAAACAAATCGTCATTTTACAAACTTGCCGTTGCTAACATCTACAACATAAAATAGATTAAAAGATAATAATAATAATAAAGAATTATATTTACACATATTATTTCATGCAACACTGAATAAAAAATTTTAAAAAAATTACACAAATAATAATAACACTTAACATTCATCTTATACCATACACACACACACACACACACACACACACACACACACACACACACACACACACACACACACACACACACACACACAGAGAGAGAGAGAGAGAGAGAGAGAGAGAGAGAGAGAGAGAGAGAGAGCGAGAGAGAGAGAGAGAGAGAGAGAGAGAGAGAGAGAGAGAGAGAGAGAGAGAGAGAGAGAGAGAGAGAGAGAGTTAATAATATACGACTTTGGTCAGCTCGCACAGCACGGTCCTCTGCTACAGGGCTTCACAAGATAAAATGCCAAAGGCGATATTCAAAGTGTGTGCGCTGTCATTACAATACTGCTGTCGCTATAGTGTTTGCTACGTACAAGATGTTGAGTGTTGCGTACACTACATGGGGGCTTTTCACACTGCTTGTCTTCCTCTCGATTCGCTACCGCTGACAAGCTGACAAGCGATAGCGAATCGAGGGAGACAACCAGTGTAGACACTTTTCTGATAAAGTGTCCACCACGTCGAATTTTACACAGAGACGTCGTTTTTGTTAAACTCCTAATCATAACTCCTAATCATAATCACTACACAAGTTATCTCACTTTAAATTTCTTTTAGAACATCTTTTTTTTTTTCTTTTCACAAACACACTTGTCGTGTGCTCGGAAATAATGCCATTTTGAAAGTTTCTAAGGTACTATACAACTTCCTATATAGATGAACGATCGAGCCTTACTTTCATCGCAGGAGCTAGTGGCGAAAATACTAAGCAGATTCAAATAGCGGTGTGACGCAGCTGTCAGATTGTTAACAAAATCTTACTTCGGGTTGATATCACTCATAAAAGCTCCTTTTGTGCATGCATCCAGCAAGCCTGTTTACAGGCTGTACTCACAAGACATTGGCTTGCACTCTGCAAAGACTTAAAATACCCCCCCCCCCCCCCCGCCCCCCCCAAAAAAAAAAAAAAAAACCCAACAACAACAACAAAAAAAAACACACCAGAAAAACAACCGACAACCATGGCTTTTATTCAATCCGTTTCCCACCCACCCTTACACATAAATGACGTCACTAGAGAAAAACTTTCCTCCGCGCGTCTAAGTCTGCCGAAGCTTCCGGTTTCTTCCAACCGTTAAGTGAAGGGGAGTTAACCTCAAGAGCCCTCACGGCTAAGAGGGCACAACTCGGAGTTTCACACGACAAAGTCGGATATTGCCTCCCTTTACAAATACCCGATCGCCGCGCGTAACGACAGCGAAGCGTCGTAAACGTGTTTGTAGGAATCAACGGTTTCCATGTGCAAGATACATAGATTCTCATGAGCTCCTGCTTCGCAGAGGCTCATGAGAATCTATGTCTCTTGCTTCAGACGCAAGCCTCGTTTGCTGACACAAGCAGTGAGTGTTTTCTGGACTTGGTGTTTGATGAAAATGGAGTCTGGCGCTTTATTTCTCGCTGTTAACGGGTGATGGGGGTGGTTGGTAAGAGAGGTTGACTGACTTGAACGTTTTTATTTCCGGATAAAAGCATTATACCTTTCAGCCTTAAAGCATCAAACATACCAAGAAGAAAGTCGAGATTGGCAGGAGTGTAAAACGCATCTCACGGTATTAACTCTAAATCCAAAACTGGTATTCAAATCACTTTTATACGACTAAGATTAAACATGAAATTAACTTATGAAGGTTTAAAAAGTATCCAACTGAATAAATTATTGAACGTGTGCACAACGTTTGAAATTATACACATGCGAGACAGCACATAGCGACTTTTTTCGCACTCACTCTGTAACGGATGATGGACGTGTTTCGGCCACCCATTGTTAGTGGCTGAAGAAAAAAACAAATATATACGTCAAATGTAATGGCTTGCTAGGGGTACTGGCTGGTTGCCGGACCATAGCGCCCATAAAACTCTGATGGAAGAAAAGGCCACTTTACTACGTGAGTCGAAAAGCAAATAGCCTCCCTTTCAAAAAAAAAACAAAAAAAAACAAAAAAAAAAAAACGAGGTCAGACTGTATAACCTTTGCACAGAGTGATTACTTTCGCTTGGCCTATTAGATCTAATAAAAGCGAAGACTCTCGCTGCTGAGAAAAAAATGAACTCCTGCCATCCACCAACAAAAGACGTTGATTATCATGAGCCCCTCCCCCCCCCCTCGCAGCTGCGGGGGGGGGGGGGGGGGGGGAGAGGGAGGAGGGGGGCACGAGGATCTACGCCTCTTGCTGACACGTTTTTGTACAATTGGCAGTGAAGGGGTTAACCTTTGCGGCCTGTACGTGTCTTGAGGCACGAATTTGTCTCATTCTCAACTCGACACCTCACGTGGAGAATCACCATCAAGGGTTTAAGACTGTGTGACTGTACATTACAGAGTCACCGGAAGTGAGACGAGAGAAGCTTCTCTTTAGGCTGAGAGCAGCCGCCCTTGGAACTTACTTCATATCCCGGAAATAGAAAGTAAGAGACTAGACTACTTCCCCTTTGACGCAATGTGTAGAGAGGAAGAGTTCTCAGCAGGACCCGCAAACACAAGAGTTCACGATCCGTCCGTTTACTTATGGTTGTCGTAGACTTAGATCGAAGACTATTGTCTTCTGTTTGCAAAGCAGGATATGGGTTAATGGAACCTGACTCTTTTAATTGCAAGAGGAGTAGATTCCCATTAATCTTTGCGGCTGCAGAAGCGCTTGTTCATCTATGCCTTTTGCACACGGAAAAAAATTAACTAATTAAAGTCGCCCCGCATCAATAGCTGCGAAAGTGTTGTATAACGTTGCCTTCGGCAACGCTATACGACACTTCCGCAGCTATTGACGCAGAGCGCCTTTTTCAACACAGCTGTACATTTCCGCAACTATTGATGCGGGGCGCTTTTCGGCAACGCTTTACGACACTTCCGCACCTATTGATGAATGAGTTGAGGTTGAAAGCCTGTGCTTGACTATTCAAGACCGAAACCTCGATGGCGGTCTTAAACAGAAATGTAAATGGCAAAGTCCAATGCTTTTAAGCAAAAGCCACTTAGCCTGTGTCCCTGTTGCTACAGAAAGGCTGGTGAGAATCTATCCCTCCGGCAGACGGAAAAACTTAACTGAATGAAGAAGGACTGTGGCTGGTGCTTCTCTTCTCCAGACGTGTTTGAATCTGCACCAATCCAGCGCGCCATGGGCCATCCGACCGAAGCTGGACACCGTTGGCCCGCGCACGGCTGTGCGCGGGCCAACGTAGTCCAGCGTCGACCCGACAGCCTTTTGCGCGTGGGGTGAAGTACCGAGCGAGGGCGATTTTCCTATTATACCTGTCAATCCCACTTTGAACGTCTTCAGCACACAGGGGATACTGACTATATATCCCAAGAATCCGTTCCGCTCCGAATTTGTTTCCATTGTGTCCGACTTGGTGAAGTGGAGTGGTAATGGTCTGCACGTGTGCACGACATGTCGTCGTCCGTTCTGAAAAGGTTGATGTACTAAAATTAATTTTAAAAAGGGGTGAGTGAGAGAGAGAGAGAGAGAGAGAGAGAGAGAGAGAGAGAGAGAGAGAGAGAGAGAGAGAGAGAGAGAGAGAGAGACAGACAGACAGACAGACAGAGACAGAGACAGAGAGACAGAGAGAGAGAGAGACAGACAGACAGACAGACAGACAGACAGACAGAGAGAGAGAGAGAGAGAGAGAGAGAGAGAGAGAGAGAGAGAGAGAGAGAGAGAGAGAGAGAGAGAGAGAGAGAGAGAGAGAGAGAAATTCAAACGACATTTACACTAGAATAAAACAAGGCAAGGGTAAAAATATCGGCTAGTTTTCTTTTTAAAGAAAAGCATAACAGACCTCACAGTCTTCGAGGGGCATTAAATCCGACTCCTCGTCAGCCAGCAGATGCGTGGGTTCATGAGGACCTACCCCTCTTGCTGACCCATTTACAAACGTGTCTCAGTGCACGTGAGAGCCACGGGGGTGTAAAAGGTGGACTTGAAGCTTCCAGTTGAGGCCGGAAAGGTCGTGTCACTTACAGTACGGTGCCGGAAAAGCTCAAACGCATCAGTCCTCTTCCTTTCAAAGAACACAAGTGTAAAATGCAACAGTGCTGGTCTATGCCCTGTAAGTGTTGATGATGCTCTGTGTTGATCCAGGCAATAGGCTAGAGAGGAGCGCCCGTAGTTTCAAGAATAAGTAGGCATCACTGATTCCCATTGTAAATTCCTTTTCAAATGTATGAGACCTAGATCCTGGTGGCCCGGCCGCTACTGACCGTGCAGGACTAACGAGGACGCGTCTTGCAAGAGCCATTTACATTTGCGTTCTTAAACATGGGGAAGTGCCGGATGTGTCCGGAGCATCATCCAGTGAATGAGACTTGGGCTGCCCTTGTACCGTTGATTAAACCTCTTGTAAAGCAAGGCCGAAAAATTATCCCTTTCTAGTACGCAAAAGGCCAACGTGCCGAAGTCGGTCGCAGTTGGCCCGCACGAGTGCGAGGGCCCACTGCGACCGACTTCCGCCCGATGGTCTTTGCGTACTGAGTTCATACTGAACCCAGCGATGGAAACGCACAAACTGTGGAACGGTCCTCTGTAGACTGCGTCCAGGTTCGGAGGTAAACCGATCATGATATTCAAGTATGGTGCCACAGGCTCTTGAACTATTACGGGCGTTCTTTTTCTAGTGTAATGAGTCAGACCTGAATGGAATATGTCATTTTGCGGAGTTGATTTTTGTCTCGCGGTTGAATTTATCTTATTAGTTGGTGTATTTTCAGTAGCTATTTTGGGCTAGCGGGCTTTTGGCCCGTGTGAGCTTTGACTGTAAGAGAGAGAGAGAGAGAGAGAGAGAGAGAGAGAGAGAGAGAGAGAGAGAGAGAGAGAGAGAGAGAGAGAGAGAGAGAGAGAGAGAGAGAGAGAGAGAGAGAGAGAGAGAGAGAGAGAGAGAGAGACTAAAAAAATCAGCGAAACGACGATCCTTTCTATAAAATCCGCAATGTCGCTGTAGGAAAATTTGGCCACTTTGCTTAATCTGTAAAAGTTCGTAAAAATAGCGTCTTTTTCCTGGCCCATAGCTGAACTCTCCTATTCGCATTCAGGACACTAAACTGCAGGATTCGAGCCACTGAAAACCCCGGGGACATGGTGGAAAGTGCTCTGCCTCCATCCATTTTCAGTTAATCCAGAAGAAAACACCCACCTAAGCCTTAAGATGCACGGGGGTGATGCGTCATCAAGAGACAACTGCATGGGGCTCGTGAGAATCGCAGCCTCTTGCAAATGACAGAGGCTCTTAAGAATCTATGTCACATGCAGATTGGAAGGCATTGGACTGGCCATGGCTGAATCTCTCTCAGAAAAAGACGGATGTAAAACATGCTTTAACCCGTTTAGTGCCGAGAAAATGTGAACACCACTCGAAAAAGGTATAGATCTTCATGAGCCCCGCGCCTCTTATTGGCACCACTTTGAATCCATGTTCTTAAGATATGTAAGGTTTTTTTGTGTGTCTTGAATTAACTTGATGAAGACTGCAGAAACACAGTTTGCGTCAGCTGGCACTGAACGGGTTAAAAATCTTCAGTAATTAACCCATTCAGACCTGACGCACTACAGCAGGAGGACCATGATAATTCAAGGGTAGTGCCAGATTATCTTGGCGCCGACAGGCGCCAAGCTAATCTGGCACTACCCTTGAAAAATAATGGTCGACCCATCTCCTGCTGTAGTGCGTCAGGGCTGAATGGGTTAATTACTGAAGATTTTTAACCTGTCGTTAGATGACGCCTCCAAAATTTGGCAAATACGTGCGTCGGGCTGAATGAGTTAATGGCATGCATACGGCCGTTGTTTTCAGCAAATTAAAAAAAAAAATTCACTTCTTTGTCCTCCACCTCAATTTCTTTTCTTCTTCGTCTTATCGCTGTTGGATTGACGTAGGTAACACACGTGAACCGCTCTGAACGTGCCAATTCCGCTAACTCATTCAACCCGACGCACGTATTTCCCAAAGTTTGGAGGCGTCATCTAACGACTATGCACCTGTTGCAGGAGATGGATCGACCATGATAATTCAAGGGTAGTGCCAGATTAGCTTGGCGCCTGTCGGCGCCAAGCTAATCTGGCACTACCCTTGAATTATCATGGTCGACCCATCTCCTGCTGCAGTGCGTCAGGGCTGAATGGGTTACTATGAGAACCGGAGAGTGCAAAGCGCGAAAACATACCACGGAAAAGAAAAGAAAAGAAAAACCCCAACCAACAACAACAAACCAATTTCAAAGATCTGCTGGAAGCTACCGTCCGTGTATCCCCCCGCAGACGTAATTCGTACAACATGTGAGGAATTCGAAGGCTAACGGAACTGGGCCTTGCAGGCGCGTTTGCTCCGCCAGCGTTTTCGCGCCAACTGTTATTTTGCACCCAGAATCCGCGATACATCCTTTTTTTTTTTTATCCAGGCGGCTTATGAATTCAACAACCACAACGACTTAGTTAAACAGTCTATGAACAAGACAACCAGATATTGTGACAACAAACCTGTGGAAAATCAGACCGCTGATGAAGTGTGCAAACACGAATTATACTGACGAGCAAAAGAAATGCGACATTTATGGAATCATCGGAAATACTGAAGTGCTGCCGATGATTCAATAAATGTCGCATTTTCTTTTTGCTCGTCAGTATAATATAAATGGTTTCAATTTCGGCCAATTTGTTCAGATGTACCGCTGCTTCAGGTTTGGAGTCTGCAGCCAACGAGACTTTTGACATGGCTAGTCTACAGTATTACTGGTAGAGCAACATGTTGGTCGATCTTTGATAATCAGCCCCCAGCTGCAGCGGGAAACTTTTCAGAGCCAGTAACTGTCAACCATCTGTCCATATGCATTGCAGCGAGATCTTTGTGTGAGGCCTTAAACAGCTCAAACGAAGCCGCTGAGATTACGACAGGCTGTTGCAAACTCATTCAGCCCGGTGCACGTATTTCCCAAATTTTGGATTGATTGATTGATTGATTGTACATTGCTTAACGTCCCGACAGCAACAAGGCTTTCTCAGGACGTGCCTGCACTGCTTGTGAAAAAAAAAAAACTAAACAGAATATTGAATGTATGTCGCCAGCCGGTCCAATACGTTAAATAAACCTAAGACATGGGGCCTAAATAAAGCTAAGACCATTTAGCAACACACATCCAATATCAAGAGCTACAGGCAGCGCAGACAGTAGGGAGAGTTTAAAAAAGGAAAATACAGGTGAATGGACCAAGGGTAGACAGAAACACATGCCCCAGAATACAGAAGAAAACCCACCCTGTGGGGCTGACCAGGGTGACCCTGGGAACTAAAAAGTAGTTACCCCACCCAAGTACCCCAGGGCAGACCCGGGTGGAGATCCCAAATTTTGGAGCCTGGGCGTTATCTAACGACTAAGCACCTGTTGCAGGAGATTGATTGACCATGATAATTCAAGGGTAGTACCATCTGGCATCTGTAATCTGGCACTACCCTTGAATTATCATGGGCGACCCATCTCATGCTGTAGTGCCGCGTCAGGGCTGAATGGGTTAAGTGCAATTCAACCCGGTTTTCCAGATATGCACACACAATGGCAGCGACCAACTTCAGTCAAACCACAATCATGAAAATGTGTGCACTTAAGTCTATTACTATAATATAGTAATAGATTTATAGTGCGATGGTCTGTCAGCCGAAAGGTCCAAAATCACAGACCACCAGCAATTAACCCCATCACTGCTGCTGACGACTGATCCCGCTCGGCAGAAAAGACGCGCAGTTACGCAGTTAGATAGTGACGTAGTGACGTAGTTACGTAGTTAGGTAGTGACGTAGTTACGTAGTTAGGTAGTGACGTAGTTACGCGTCTTTCGCGCCAAGCCGGTATAGTCAGCAGCAGTCAATCTCAGGTAATGGTTGATGGAGAGACTGCAGGGTGATGAATTCATTATCCTACTTAATAGTGGGGACAACCGCGTGTCAAGTGTCGATTGTCACAACATGATACCAATATTGTTGATACGTTTTTGCCAGGATTTTTTTTTTCCTCGTGTAGTGAAGACCTGTTGTGGTTGTGAAGGAAACTGACATCAAGTCCGTTTTGTGAAAAGTGAGATTTTCATTGTAATAGAATGAACATTTCGCGTTTAAGCCCTTCCCTGCCAACGGACGTACACTTGTTTCTGAAATCTGTGTTCACTAAACGACCAAAAGTCACAACTGTCCCAAAAACATGGACACAACGTGGTCTTAGCAAGAGGCATAGATCCTCATGAGCACCCGCTGTCGCGGGGGCTCTTGAGGATCTATGCCTCTTGCAGTTAGATCGGATTCACTTTTTCTCGTCAGTGAAGGGGTAAATAGAATGGACTTACTGTCTTGTGCCTTTACTGAGCAGTGTTTGATGTGCCTGATGGCGACTTTTTCAATATCTATCCGCGCCCAACAAATATTTAAAAGAAATAAAATCTTCTGCAGATCTGATTTTTAGCTTTCATACTGTCGAGAAGAAAAAAAAATGGGCCAGAAAATTGGGGTACGGCCTGAATTAGAAATAACGACGAGATGATGACACCGAGTCACAACCACCAGTCAAGAAGCAGGAAGCGTCCAAAAATGTTTTACGTTTAGGGCTACACATTGTTCGCTTCCATAACTGTGATTTGAAACATCCAAAAACGCACAAGGTCATCGGGCCGACGTGGGCCGCTGTTGGCCCGCGCACTGACGTGCGCGGTCCAACAGCGGCCGACGTCGGCCCGATGACCTGGTGCGCATTTGGATACAGTCGACTTCTATACAAATTCCTTCGCTGAAAGCAAACTTCGGATATAACGCAAGAAAAGTTGCGTCCCCTGGCGATTTGTTATGTCCAAAGTTTACGGTGTATACTGCGCACCGAAAGGAATCTGAACAAATGTTGGTCGCCACGTGGGCTCAGTCCAACGCCCTAACACACGACCTCCACAGAGTGCATACAAAGATTGTCATGAGAATTTGTGCCTTTTGTGGACAGAGTTGTTCTCTTTGGGAGTTCTTAATGGATTAAGAAGTGGCTGTCTCAGTTTGAAAGGACCGATCTCACACAGCAAAGCGCGGCCAACATGATCATGAGTCCTTGCGGCTGCACGTGCTCATGAGGTGCTGTGCCTTTTGCAGACGGACTCTTTTGTTGTCTGGTAGCAGTGGATTACCGATTGACCGTCCCCTGTCCCCAGCACTGTCCATTTCCATTTTTGTGTCCCTCTGGCATTTAAAATGATCGGAGAGAGCACTGTCCGGGCAATCAGCGGACTAATGAGAGGAGCCGCGCACGTCACGTGGTGTCACGTGCGTATATCACGTGCTGTAGGCTGAGTCGGACATCAAACTGGGTCATGTCGTCTCCGCGAGACTTGCCATTTGGACGAGAGATCACAGACATCCGACGGCATTCGGCGTAACAACGACTATAAGATCAATACACAAGATACAAGAATTCATTTGCAATTTGACAGTAACAAGTATAGTCTCGGGAATTAACTTCATGTCCTTGGTGTCTGTCCTTTCTGAGAAGAAAATTTTATAAGATTGTGTATTACACTATTTGGTCTTTGTTACTCCGAACTGCGTCTCTTTTTTTCTGTCAGCTGGCGTACGAAATGTATCCGGTAAAACAAGATAACCAGATATTTGTGACAACAAACCTGTAAAAAATCAGACCGCTGCCAGTCACTGCCAAGGGTGCAGAATAAAAAGAAAATCCAAAAAAGAAAGAAACACGTTTAGAAAGGACAGTTACATCATAACTGTTTTGAAATTGTCTTGTCTAAGCGTGTTGTTTTCTTTTGTTGGGATTTAAAAAAACAACAACAAAGAAGCAACGATGTGTACGATTAACTTGTAATTTAACTTGAGGGAAACCCTATCTTTAAGGTGACCTTCTTCTTGCAAAAAAAGCAGACTACTCAGCAGACTCTACCGTATTGTAGAAAATAACAACAACTGAGCTCACTTTTTGTCAGCTTACATGGAAAGAAAGGTTTTACTGTGATATACCAGTCGTTTATGTGGTCTAGAGTCACTTACAACCCGAATGACATCGGCGGGTCTCAGTGCTTTGATCTGATTCTGCGACTGATTTATGTATGAGTGTGAATTGGCCATCAACCAAGGCCTCCGAGTGCAAGGAAGATATATATATATATATATATATATATATATATATATATATATATATATATATATATATATATATATATATATATATATATATATATATATATATATATTCTCATGGGCTTTCATGGTTGAAGGGTCTAAATGTTAAAATGCTTTTGCTGGTACGCATCAGTCATTGTATAAAACCACTGACAGTGGAAAGCGCTGATGTTCAACCACTGACAGTGGAAAGCGCTGATGTTCAGCCACTGACAGTGGAAAGCGCTGATGTTCAGCCATTGATTGTGGAAAACGCTGATGTTCAGCCACTGACAGTGGAAAGCGCTGATGTTCAGCCACTGACAGTGGAAAGCGCTGATGTTCAGCCACTGACAGTGGAAAGCGCTGATGTTAAGCCACTGACAGTGGAAAGCGCTGATGTTCAGCCACTGACAGTGGAAAGCGCTGATGTTCAGCCACTGACAGTGGAAAGCGCTGATGTTCAGCCACTAGCAGTGGAAAGCGCTGATGTTCAGCCACGGATAGTGGAAAGCGCTGATGTTCAGCCACTGACAGTGGAAAGCGCTGATGTTCAGCCACTGACAGTGGAAGCGCTGATGTTCAGCCACTGACAGTGGAAAGCGCTGATGTTTAGCCACTGACAGTGGAAAGCGCTGATGTTCAGCCACTGACAGTGAAAAGCGCTGATGTTTAGCCACGGACAGTGGAAGCGCTGATGTTCAACCACTGACAGTGTAAAGCGCTGATATTCAGCCACTGACAGTGGAAGCGCTGATGTTCAGCCACTGACAGTGGAAAACGCTGATGTTCAGCCACTGACAGTGGAAAGCGCTGATGTTCAGCCACTGACAGTGGAAAGCGCTGATGTTCAGCCACTGACAGTGGAAAGCGCTGATGTTCAGCCACTGACAGTGGAAAGCGCTGATGTTTAGCCACGGACAGTGGAAGCGCTGATGTTCAACCACTGACAGTGTAAAGCGCTGATATTCAGCCACTGACAGTGGAAAGCGCTGATGTTCAGCCACTGACAGTGGAAAGCGCTGATGTTCAGCCACTGACAGTGGAAGCGCTGATGTTCAGCCACTGACAGTGGAAAACGCTGATGTTCAGCCACTGACAGTGGAAAGCGCTGATGTTCAGCCACTGACAGTGGAAAGCGCTGATGTTCAGCCACTGACAGTGGAAAGCGCTGATGTTCAGCCTCTTCACTACCAGTGGACGCAGACTGTGTGAAATCGTTAATCCAAAGCAAAAAAGTCACAGCCGTTCAGCAAACATGGGTATAAAGGAATGTCAGCAAGAGGCATCAGTAGATCTTCATGAGCCTCCACAATTGCGGGGGCTCATGAGTATATCTATGTCTCTTGCAGTTCGATGTGTGCACTTTTCTCAGCAGTAATGGGTTTAAGACTGGAATTGTAAACTCTGTACATATATATATATATATATATATATATATATATATATATATATATATATATATATATATATATATATATATATATATATATATATATATATATATATATATATATATATATATATATATATATATACAGAGTTTATATATATGTATATATATATAGGCATCCTTCTGTCTCGGAAGACAATGGAGTATATGCTCTTGCTGGGTCAGTCCGTTTTAAGATTTGCAGTGCCTGCTGTGACTAATCAGTCCAATGCGAGAGCGGCAGTCTGTTGCATTTGCTACAGGTGAACCTCTGAAAGAGACAAAGATTCTCATACGCCCCTACATTTACAAGATAATCTATGCCTCTTGATATAGGTATAATGCCAGTTAAACCTACGACGGAGGAAGAGAAAGGGTTAAGGCTGCGACTGTGAAGCGTAGATCATGAACGCCTGAGGTTCCACGATTCTCTTCAGGATCTGAAGCGATTATAAAAAGTCGTGGTCAATCTTTCTACATCTCCGTCTTTCTCATTTTGTATTACTGTGCCGTATGTGTAGGGTTTGCATTCAACTTTTCTATCTCCCGATTTTTATCCTTTTTCTTTAAATTACTGACAAAATAATTAACGGTCGACTTCGCTTAATTGATAACATGACAACAACGCTTTTTCAGAGGTTCCGAACACATCGTTCCTATGTAATTTGTATGTTTGCAACTTACCTCGGATACAAAAAGAAAGCAATTCGGGGACCCTTTCAGTTTGTTGTATCTGACTCGCTGTTCTAACAAACAGTCGATGTTAAGGGTGCGACTCACACTGACAGATTTTGCTTCTGCAATGTGTGGTAAGCAAAACAATTGTCACCTGCCACACCGGCTTCGTGGCACATGTTTCAATGTGCACGCAATGTCATTGTTTGTACTGACTGACCTGCCATTACCATATATGGAACAGCTCTCACGCGCTATTACCGATAGCGCCTCCCTCGCACGATCGCGGTTTTGTACCCCCCCCCCCCCCCGCCCCCCCTCCATCCCCCCACACTTTGGTATCGGTTTCAGGCCACTTTACAAATTTCAAATACAAGCGATCAAAAATCTCAGTAACTTCAGTAGCTGAACTGGCCGTTCGACTGACTTGTACTGTGTTTGTCTTAAATGGCGTAAATCCGTGTCTGTTACGTGAGAGTGCGTGTTGGGTTTTAGTTCGCGGCGCTTTGAGTCGATTTGCCCAAAAATTGAGAAAAAGCGCCTATATAATAACGGTATTATTATTATTGTTAAAATATTCCAAGCTGCGGGAGTCCCATATGCATGGGAACTCTCGGACAAGTTGATAAATTTAACTCATTGGAGACGTGCCGCATACGGATACGCGACTATTTGCCGCGTTTCCCCATGCGGCGCGTCTCCAATGAGTTAACAGTCTCAAAGTCGTCGTTCAGCTTCTCCGCCATTTTTTCCAGCTCGGAAGATGAAGAAACGGGAAGTGACGCGAGGACACCTCTGATTGGGTGAGAGGCAGCAACATTGCTTGCCACAAGAAAATTGACTCGGATTGTATCGGTTGCAAGTTGTATCGGCAATATTGCTGGCATCCCGCAATGTGGCCGCAACATTGCCGCAATAGGTGTTTATGGTAACATACGCCCTGCCCCTTACTAAGAGCATAATATTCTAAGCTTCTGACATAATGTTGCGCACTTTAAAAACGCGACAGTATTGATCAGTTATATCTGTCGCCGTGCACATAGTTTTCAAACAGCTACATTACACCAAAGATTAACCCCGTGACAGCCGGAACCACTCTACGGCAAGAGGCATAGAACATCATGAGCCCCCGCAGTCGCGGGGGCTCATGAA